>BOPN01006434.1:27500-32500 GCA_017312705.2 Penaeus japonicus
CTCTCTCTCTCTCTCTCTCTCTCTCTCTCTCTCTCTCTCTCTCTCTCTCTCTCTCTCTCTCTCTCTCTCTCTCTCTCTCTCTCTCTCTCTCTCTCTCTCTCTCTCTCTCTCTCTCTCTCTCTCTCTCTCTCTCTCTCTCTCTCTCTCTCTCTCTCTCTCTCTCTCCCTCTCCCTCCCTCGATGATTATCTTATCCAAATAAAAAAAAATACAGATGAAGTTATTCATTGAATAATAGTCTTCTAAAAAAAATCAAATTCCTAAGGATCTACTATCAACATCAGCTGATGAAATACAAATGTGCCTTCTATCACAGAATCCTCTCTAATCATATCGATGTATCCACATTACAGGTTCCAATCCCCAGTGTCAGGACCAATCCACACACTGTCAGTTTTGGGCAGATTCGGGTCAGTGTGTCACCAACCCAAGATACATGTTGGAAAAGTGCAAAAAAGCGTGCAAACTCTGTTAAAATATTTTTATTTTGTTTATGCTATTGATGGTAATTATAATGTTTAATCATTGTATCATAACATGTTATGGATATTCTTATGACACCAAGTTCAACATCGCAAATGTTTATCTTTAAAATATTTCCTGGAAGTAAATACAGATAATAAATTGTTCGTATTTTTTTTCTCAACAGTCAGTCAGTTCTTGGTATCATTTATTAAATAACATAAATACACCTCTTTGTATTTCATTAATATTTTGAAATAAAGTGCAACACATCAGTTCTTACACTCTATGTCATCCCATAAAAGATATATTTCTGCTCAAATATCTGCTAAATATATTCAACAGATACACCTATTACTACTCCATGCATATTATACCCTGCATAAGCAATGAATTTGTGATCACAGTATAAAAAAAAAAAAAAATCCGTTTGGGTTAATTCTCTTTCCAAAAACGCTATGTGAGCAAGGCTATCCTATTCTTCACAAGCAGCATAACACATCATAACCAGAAGACCTCATGTTCCGAACCACTATTTGCCGTAGCAACAACAATTAGTTCCCCGTATCCTATACAGATTAAAATTGGCACTTTTCCCCAACGTTCGGTCTTCGTCACTTTCCTTCGCAACCATTTGCAACGTTTCGGACGTCGAGAAACAAACCACTTTCTTAATTAAAAGGCGAGAGGACGGACAGCTATTCGATTGGATCACTGCCTAAGAGTAAGGCCTCTTTCTTATATAATCTAAGTGTAAAAGCATCTCGGACACTTATTTGAGTATAGGATTGCACCCTGCAGACGCTGCATACCGTTAGTATAAGCCTGGACAGGAAAACAGCAGCATATTTTTGTTTACTGCTTCTCAACCCTAAATATATGTATGATACACCCATAACAATATAAATCTTTCAATATAATTCGATACTTACAGTTGAGTTAAATATCACTTTGTTCGTATCCTACGGGAATGTAACTAAATCATTATACAATATCAATGGAATGAAATCCATGGATTATTATAGTATTTGGGCAGTAAAAATTCCGATATCAAATAGTCATGACATATTCCTCTACAGTAAATTCATCTCCATGCAAAAAGCAAATTAAAACTCTATATCACAACCTATAAAACAAAAACTGATACTAATACAAAAGATATATGTATCTGTTGGAGAATGTGCTCTAATTTCACCTTCTCTTTTAATTAAAAGTTCTCCATATTTCTCACTATTTTTTGTTTGTTTGTTTACCAATCACTATCATCTTATTTCCTTGTAGTACCGATCCTTCTCTGCTACAATAACCTCCAAGTCCAAAAAATCAGAAAAGTTTTTGTACGTATTCATCAAACTACCCCAAAATATTGTCTTAATCTCTTCACAATCTCAAAGGAATCCAGCGAGCGAGCAAAACATCAAACATCCTCTTAACAATATTCTCACCTACAAAAAAAAAATCCTCAATACCACCAGAGACACACGTACGCACGCCCACACGCCCACACACACTCTCTCGTCGACCCTATCCTATTCAAGGACTCTACCCGACATGAGCGCATGACCCCTCGCGTCCACTACTGTCTCTTCCAGATGATGACAAGGCCAGTGGCGTCCGACGTGGCCAGGAGAGACTCGTCGTAGTTGAAGCTCACGCCGAGAACGGGGGCGGCGTGCCCCTGGAGGCGGTTGATGAGCGGCCGCTGGTCTCGTTCCACGTCCAGGAACAGGACGCTGCAGTCCTCGCAGCCAGTTACTGTGGGGGACGGAAAGTGCTGGTTGGTTACTTCAGGGATGTAAATGCGTGTATTAAGTGTATTACTGAGAATAATCATGTGTTAAAGTAGGGTATTAACATTGTTATTTTGGGGATAATTATTATTTGTCTCTGTTTGTCTATCTCCTTGTTTGTCTATCTGTCTGTCTGCCTGTCTGTATGTCCGTCCGTCCGTCCGTCTGTCTGTCTGTGTCTGTCTGTCTGTCTGTCTGTCTGTATGTATGTCTGTCTCTCTGTCTGTATGTCTGTATGTATGTATGTCCGTCCGTCCGTCCGTCCGTCCGTCTGTCTGTCTGTCTGTCTCTTTGCCTGTCTGTCTGCCTTGTCTATATCAATATAAAAATAGAAGTACGCACCCACACAGGCTCCTTGCCTAAAGGACATGAGTGGGCAGAATGTCGACCTCACAGGCTGGTACAGATGAGCAACGTTAAATTTGCGTCTCAACCGCAACCCGCCATCCTTGTCTGCAACTCTGTATACAACATCATATGTTAGTGTTCGATTTCATTATCTACTTGGTTACTGTGTCATCTATTTTCGCTCTGCATCTCATAGAGAGTGTGGTTTGGTACTTGGATGCCTTCGTGAATCCTCTATCTATTTTTGATTCTTTTGAGAATAAATATTTTGAGGATTCCTAATTCCCTTGATATACTACTATAAAAAAGGATTAACCAGTGTTTAATTAAAACAACTCGCATAAGAACATTGCAGTCACCATCATAAGAGAAAATCAATTAAAATAAAATAATAATAATAAACACTTTTGGCTTTAAAAATCTACACATTTTCATACACATAAAAAAAAATCTTAATCACAATAACCAAAATCAAGAAGAAAAAAAAGAAGTAAACCCCAAAATACAAACTAAAACGACAACCTGAAAACCACAGTACCTGTACAGAAGCAAGGCATTGCAACTTGCACTGACGAGGAGAGTCGGGTTGGGAGCCTCTCTGCTTGCCCACGTGCGCGCCGAGAGGCTGGTGATGGCAGCGCCTTCCTGCACGACGCAGCGCTTGCCTTTCTTGAGACACCCACTCCCCAGGTCGAAGAGAAACGACACGATTGTCCCCTGGAGGAAAAAGGGGAAAAAGGAGAAAAGGGTAAGAAGTCGTTCCCTGGAGAAACAAGGGAAAAAGAAAAAAGAGTAAGAAGAATCAGTGGTTCAGTTTACCGTAAGTTTTACCCGGAAGTATACAGGTCAAAAATACCCAGCAACATGCCTTCGCCGCCAATAAGATGCAAACAATGGCATTTCCACCTCACAAAATGCCAAAGAGGGAGTGATATCTTTACCTTGTCATCACCAGCCCAGAGCGTCTTGCCAGAGGAATCGAAATTGAGTGCCGTGACCTGACCTGCGACCTTACTCGTCCCACCTTTAGGATAATGGCCCGTTGACATGTTCAGGACCTGTACGAGTCCGTTACTGTTACCTACCTGGAGGAACTTGTTAAGGAATGCAACATTTTGGAAGGATCAGTGCTTTATGAGACACTATATTCACAATATATATAACTTTTCATCTTTATGTCTGTAGAGGAGCAATATGGCCACTCTCTCTCACAAGAAGAAAGAAAACTATTGTATCCCTCTTAGAACAGACCAGTATCAAATACCTTATGAATACCCACAAATATATAACAAAAATAAACAACAAACATGGCAGGTTATATACCCAAGTTTCCACATTCTCTGATGGTTCAATCTAAACAAGATATTTTTTTCTAAATCATAAAGAAAATCCTAACGACTTCCTATCATCCTCCACTGAACCCCCCCCCCCCACCCCCCACCCACAACCAGCCAAAGAGGAAAAAAAAAAAAAAAAAAAAAAAAAAAAAAACTCAACCAATCTATTCCCTCAACGAACCGCCCACAATTCCGCCCATACCCTCGCCACCCGTTCTCCCTTTTATTTAAACCTCCTCCAACCAAGAAGACACTCCGATCTCCTAAGCCAACAAAGGATACAACAGCCCAGTTGGAGTTCAAAGGGTGAAAGACACACGACAGGACGTTGGCTCCGGACTGGTCGCTCACGGTCCGCAGACACTCGCCACTCGACGAGCTCCAGAGGCACACCACCCCGTCCTCTCCACCTGAGAGCAAGAGGTCGTTGGTTGATGACCAATCAAAGCCTGCGGGAGACACAAAAAAATAGAAAGAAAGAAAGAAAAAATATTTAAAACAAAAATTAGGAAGGGATTTGTAAATGACTTATTTAACATTATGCAATATACCACTAAAAATTATCTAACTAAAACACTAAACAATAATTACAAGATAATCAACCTTACACACAATGCATAATTTTTTTTAAAAATGAGGATGAAACAGGAAGACAGGAATAAAATTACTACTTTAGTAAAAAAAAAAATATATATATATATAAATACATCCTCCTAATCTCTTCTGATTAAAAAATCCTTTCTTTTTTAAAGTGAGCAATAAAACCATCATATTGAAAACAAAAACACAAACATCAAAAGAAGTCACAAACTCTCAACCTTGGAATTAAGACATATCATTATCAAAAAAAAAAATCACCATCAACAGCCCCGACGTAAGAAACAAAAGACGATCGCACTTGACCTGTGACCCCCGCTGTGTGATGACGCAGAGTGTGGATGACACGTGGCTGTCCCTCTGCCACTTGGCATATGGAGAGCGTCCCGTCCAGGGAAGAGCAGGCAAGGAGCCCCTGGTCGTTGTGCGCGAATCTCACCATCGTCACGCTGTCTGTGTGCTGGGGT
>BOPN01006434.1:42500-47500 GCA_017312705.2 Penaeus japonicus
CCAACATCAGATGTGCCAGCAGTGTTGCCAGATCTAGCATCAGAAAGTCCTGCAGTGTTGCCAGAACCAATATCAGATGATCCAGCAGTGTTGCCAGAACCATCACCGGACAGCCCAGCAGTGTTGCCAGAACCAACATCAGATGTGCCAGCAGTGGTGCCAGATCTAGCATCAGAAAATTCTGCAGTGGTGCCAGAACCAACATCAGATGGCCCAACAGTGTTGCCAGAACCATCAGATGATCCAGCAATGATGCCAGAAACATCAGATGACTCTGCAGTGTTACCAGAAACATCAATTGATCCAGCAGTGTTACCAGAACCATCAGGTGATCCAGCAGTGTTACCAGAACCATTAGATAATCCAACAGTGTTGCCAGAACCATCAGATGATCCAGCAGTGTTACCTGAACCAACATCAAAAGTCCCAGAAATGTTGCCAGAAACATCAGATATCCCAGCTGTGTTTCTGGAACAAACTTCAGAAGATCCAGAAGTGTTACCAGAATCAATCACATCGGACGTCCCAGAACCGTTTCCAGAACGAAGTACATTGAAAATATCAGCAGAGCTGCCAGACACCCCACCACCGGGAAGACCAGCAGTGTCACCAGAACCAACATTAGCAGTGTTACCAGATACTACGTCAGAATTTCCAGCTGTCGAACCAGAACTAACCTTAGAAGTTCCTGTAGTGTTACCAGAACTAACCACATCAGAATTACCTACAATGTTACCCGAACCAACATTAGAAGAGCAATCATTGTTACCAAAATCATCAGGAGTTCCGGCTGCATCACCAGAATCAACCAAATTAGATATGCCAACAGTGTTGCCAGAACCAATAACAAACATGTCGTCATTGTTACCAGACGAAACAAAATCTGAAATGCAACTAAAATCAAAATCTGAATCAAAGGAGGTATCTCAAACACCAGATACTGCAGAGACTATGCAAGAAAACCTTTCAACGAACTTTGATCCGGTCACGGATTTAGACTCCAAAGTGCAAGAAAAAAATGATTCGGAAAGTACATCGCCACCCACACCAGCTTCAGCCTCAGCGTTAGAGAATGATGAAAAAGAAATGACACCAAAACACAGATTCGAAGTCACGTTAGTGAAAGATGATGGTGAAATGGAATTCAAAATGCCTAGTAATCAGCTGTCTGTGGACTTTGACGCGAAGAAAGAAAATGGAACTCTGTCAGCAAATTCCAAAACAGTAAAACAAAATAAGTCATTTAGGCCCCATTTCCAAAGGCAAAGGTTACTACATGTGATGTTGAATATTGCAATCGTGCCATATGACTTCAGTAGTTGCTTTGGAATTACAAGCACGGATTTTGGCGGGAAAGGGGAAACGGATGAAAATGGCGTCTTTTGGTTTGGTCGGAGAAGGGATACGGACTTAAAATCTGAAGTATCTAAAGATGAAGTGCAAATGAAAATAATGAATAAGAAAGAAATATCTAAGCCAACACATGAAGAGCAAAAAATACAAGGAGAGGATTCTTCACACGTTAGTACCATTTTGAGTTTAAAAATCATATGAGTCTACATAACAATTTGTCGCATCTTACTAACACTTGGAATCATTAAAACCAGATAAAACAACTTCTGATTTTAAGATATAACATTTGTCATACGATATACGATATAAAACACTTGAAAAATATGTTTACATGCACGTGATATATACACCAAATTGGTATTAGTGACGATAATTGTTGAGGTGGTGGAAGATATCATCTTCTCTGCGAATATTAAGAAAGTTTGGCTTGTCAGTGTACAGATAATTGATGAGGGGATCAGAGAAACACACATAAAAGCGTAAAAGCGAGTATTTAGGGATGAAGTCTCAAGTGGTTGTTTACATTACACTTTGTAGCTTTGCCGTAAGATGGCGCATGTAAAAGAAAACGTACATTTCTATGAGTAACTAAATTAAACATGAGGTATTCTCTTGAGGTATAAACTAGATTTAAGTAAAGATATAAGCATCCTTATCCTAGCATTATCTTTAATTATTCTAACAATGACAGATAACATAAACTACCTATCTTGTGTTTCTATATACATAAAGAACAAAAACATTCACACATATAAACCCGCTCTTAATTTCAGCAAATAAACTCCACGACTGATCCGTTCCCCTTTCCTAACCTCGCAGGTAGAGGAGGAATCCAGAGGGCAGAGCGGCAAGAAGAGGAGAGTGGACGGAGAGGCAGTTCCTTCGGCCCAAAGAACTCTGGCGTCCAACGAGCTTAGGAAGGACACCACTTCCGTCGGGGCTCCTTCCGGGTCGCCTAGAACGACCCGCAAGGAAGTAACAGATGAGTCCACGAATGCTGCTCCTAGAGTCGTCACTCGAAGACCTCTCCTCGGGCAGAGAAAAAGCCGAGTGGTGACTCCCTCTCGCCTCGGCGCCAGAGCTCCCCTGGCGCCGATCCCCCTCGAGCGGAAGGCGTCGCCCATTGCAAAAGGCGACCTTCCCGGCGCCTCGCCCTGGAATACGCCTCCCGGCTCCGCGTTGGAGGATCCTTTGGCAGACATCCTACAAGGACCCCACAAGGATGCAATCGTCACCAGAAGGTCGCGATCGGGGATGCCCGTGGGACGCCGGCGCTTGGCTCCCGTGCCCGCTCCGAAGTCGCGGCAGCCGAGGAGGCGCAACCAAGCCTTCTCCGAGAGCAAGCCCAAAAAAGGACCCACGGTTCTGCCGAGAATAGGACCGGACCGGCAAGGATTCTCGGCGCGGAAGAAGAAACTCCCGACGCTGCAAGAGCATCCTGCGGGAGACCAGCGGTTCTTCGAGACGAGGAAGCAGAGCGTCCCGCTGCAGAGTCTGGCCAATCCTCACGAAGCGAAGTGGGAGGTCGAGGAACTATAGTTCTCTCGAGGACGCGATCCCCCCATGTGGTTGGGAGAATCAAAAGGCATGGGAACGTATGTGCGTGCGTGTGTGTGTGTGTGTGTATTTATGTGTGTTTATGTGTGTGTGTGTGTGTTCGTTTGTTTGTTTGTTTGAATATGTGTGTGTGTATGTGTACGTTTGTTTGTTTGCGTGTGCGCGTGTGCATGTGCGTGTGTACGTGTGCATGTGTGTGTGTGCGGGCGTGTACATATGCGTGTGTGTGTGTGTTCAGTACGCGCCATGTATCAGCATGCATGTGCGTGTGTTTGCGTTGATAGCCTCATCCAGTTTGCAACAATATTAAAGTATTGATCTGAACGTGTTGATTCCTGTGTCCCTTCTCACGAAGCAGCGCGTCGGGGTTGACTGGGACCCAGACCATGCAGCGCGTTGTTATTTCTGTCAGTCAGAAGACTCAACGTGAAGATTAATATTGAAAGGTCTCATCACTGGGTTATACACTGGATTGCTGAGAATATTTATATCTGGCGGAATAAGTATATTTGACAAAAGAAAGAAAAGAAAGGAAAAAGAAAAAAAAAGAGAAAGAAAAGAAAAAAAAAAAGAAAGAAAGAAAAAAATTTATATATATATATATATATATATATATATATATATATATAGTTAACAGTATTACCAAAAGCAAACATCATTAAAAGTGTTAGCAAAATCGAGTATGAGTACATAATTATATCAACAAAATAATTATTATAATGAAAAGTTTCTGAATAACATGGGAATATGAATCTAATCATATATAATTATTTTTATTATTATTCATAACTTTCGACTTATTTCCGATTCGTTTATTGCAATAAACGTAAAGCATAATGATTAAGTGCAGATTGTAAATTGATAGTATTAATAATAATCATAAAGATAATAGTAACAAAGATTACAATGTTGAGAAAAAAAAATATGATAAAATTAATAATGAAATCTATAACAATAATGATGCTAACAATTATAATAAAAGGTAATAAATAATGATAATCATAATGACAATGAAAATAGAGATGTTATTGAAAATGGTAATAACAATATGATGGTATTAATGATAACAATAATAATAATAATAAACACATCAATAATGGTGAAAATTACAATGAGATTCATATTGACTATAGCAATCATAGCAATTATGTTAATGATAATGATAGAAGGAAGATGCAACAATGAAAATGGTTTTGATAATGCTGATACGAAATATATATCAATACTATTATCATTATTATTATTAACGATAGTAATGATAATAACAATAACGATAATAATGCTAATCATAATATAAAATATAATGATAATCATCACAATCATTATCATAATAATGATAGTGATAATGATAATAATGATAGTCATTATAATGATAATGGCAATAACTATATGGATTTTAATAATAAAGACGCCAGTAATGATAAACATAAATATAATAGTAGTAATAGTACTGATAATAGAAATAACAATTATATTATTGATAACAACAATAACAATAATAATAATAATAATAACGATAATAATAATATCAATAACAATGATATTAATAACAATAACAATAATACTAACAACGATATTAGTAAGGATGATAATGGGGGTGATAACAATTAATCATGATAGTAACAAATGACACACTGATGATAAATAATACGTAAAGAATAATATAATAACAGTGATAAACAACACTAACATCACAAATCTCTTAGAGTTACCCCTAAACAGCAACTTGCAACAGAAAACGAAACAACGAACATTAACCGACTCGAACAAGAATAAACACAGTTTTAACTTCTCTCTTCTCCCTTTAACACCACATGATTGTGTCGTATGTACAGTGTGCTTAAGATATAGTGTGTGATCCTGTGTATATTATTTTAGTTGTTTATGATGAGTGTGATTTCTGAGAGAGATATTATTGTGGCAGAATTTAATTTGTTTGTGGGAAAGCTTATCGCGGTTGTGTTGTGATTGCTAATATCTCTTTATTATTAATGTGTTGCTACGCTACTTCATTTTGTTTTTCTCTTCGATTTATATATGCTACGATACGAATATATTGCATACTTAATCTATGAACGATCCCTAAATAC
>BOPN01006434.1:52500-72500 GCA_017312705.2 Penaeus japonicus
TCCCCGTCGGTATGTTGATTGCCCAACACCCATACCAGATATTCAAGCCAAATTACCCGGGATACCCAGCCTTCAGTCGAAATTACCGGAGTTGAAACGGAATCGGTCCAAATACCAAACAACACTACAGGCGGACCAGAAGAAGAGAGAAGAGCTACCGGCCATCAGGCGCCGAGACACGGATTTGCCTAAAATAAAATGAAAAATGGAGGTGTGGGTTTTTCTTTTGCTTACATGATAATGCGTAGCTAGGAGGTAGGCATGCTAGGAGTGCTAGCTTTGCAGATGCATATTCCTGGATTCGTGCTCGGCCTCTCCCACTTGACTTGAGTTGTGAGTGGCTACTCTCGGAACCATCTGGGGGCATTATTCCTTAGCTTTATATACATGTTTCTCTACGAACATATTCTCAGAAGTCCACTTGGATATGGGACCAACATGGAAAATGAAAAGGTTTCGGTGCAGATAGTGAAAACTTGGATAAATACAATCCTAAGCGCCCACCTAGATATGGGACCAACTTTGCAAAAATGATAAAAAGGTTTCGGGGAAAAAGACGAAAAACTGAACAGTTCAGGGAACAGTGCCTATTTAACATAAGTTTTCGCTTCATATTTCTCCCCCCAAAAAATAATATATAGAATGAGTGAAGCCTCTAAAGTCTAATCCGATGATAAAAGTGCAGTGTGCAATATTGCAATCTTAATTTTCATGTTCTCCGACTGTTCAGTGCGTAAGTACTCTTGCAATATCTATGCCAATCCATATCCCGTCCTATGAATTATATAGTTATGATTCATATTCATAACCACCAAAGTCATGACATTATTATACCCGATCCTTGATAATTTATTCTCCAAGAAGGAAAAGAAAACACGTCATAGTTATCACAGGTAATTATATGTATATTTCCGAATACATCTTTTTGAATTTCAGTTTATATCATTTAACGAGAATTAAGAAATCTGTATAGATTATTTATTTTTTTATTTTTTTTTCCAAGGTAATGAATATGTGAATATCGGTAGATGTGAAGTTAATATTTTTTAACTGTTCTTTTCTCTTCATCCTCTCCTCATTCTTTAACCAACATTTTCCTTCTAATTACCCTTCCCTCTCTCATTCACATTCTATAACCCCCCCTCCCCCACCCCCACCCACCCACCCTTCCGCCATTCACATCACATTAAAAACGTAACATGGAAGACAGTCACAACGGAAGTCCATAACATGTGGAAAATAACACGTGAGGATAAAGTTATACACGAAGACTGCCGGAGAACATTCGGCAGAGCGGAGGAACACAGGATAAGGGAAGAGACTGTATCAGTGAGTTGCATTTTTTAAATTTGATTATTTCTTAATTAATTATTTTAGTTTAATTATTTCTTCTGCCGATGAGATTCCGCTTGCGGGAAAGGTTGGTTTGGTTCTATCTGTTGTGTGACGCAAGCGGGCGAATACTTATACATGCATGTATGTATGCACACACACACACATACACACGTACACACACGCTCATGCACACACGTACGCACGTGCACATAAACTCATATACACCCACACACACAAACACACACACACAAACACACACACAAACACACACACACACATACACCCACACACACACACACCCACACCCACACACACACACACCCACGCACACATACAGTGGGAGAAGGGTAGTTCGTATGATCAGTCAAACATATCTCACACGTGTTCTTCTCTTCAGTATATTTCCTCCTAATTTATGGCAGATCGATTATCTAAAATGATCTGCCGCGCCAACATTTGTGGCAGAATGTTTAGTATTCAGATGATTTTTGTAATGCACTTTACTTATTCATCAAGAACACTGGCTCAGGCGATCTGTAGCTGCATGAGCAAACGTGAAAATCAATTCTTTAAAAGTGCATGACACAAGTGAAGTCATGCATTCTTTAACATTCGCTCAATATTCATTCCTTGACATGGATTGAGACTTAATTTTTTTTCCTTGTTTTTCTTGGTAGGATTTTTATCTTTTTAAAACCACAAAATGCCTGTTTTTGGAATATTTATTTAACGTATACAATTGATAATAAATTGATATTAAACATTATGTAAGATAGTCAGAACAATATTTTGAAAAATCATTTCAAAACTGTTCCACGAGACAATAAAAATCTCTTCCGGATAAGATTCACACTTTATTACAAGCAAAAAATAAAGAAAGAAAGAAATAAAGAAAGAAAATAGACTACTAAACATACATAAACACTCACTCGCTCGAACAAAGAAAAGAAAATAATCTACTAAACATACAAATACGTTCGCTCACTCGCACGTATAAAGAACTAAAAAAAAACTAAAAAAAAAAAAAAAAGCTTTCCGAAAATCACAGATCCCTCCTTTGGTGATGTCGCCCTCAGAGCTGCTCGTCCTCGGAGGAGAGCGTGAGGTGGTACTGCTCCGTCTCGTCGGCCGAGTCCTCCGTGGAGTCGAGGGGGTAGAACTCGGCCGCGTCCGTCGCCAGGGACAGCTGCTCCAGCGGGTAGAGGGCGTCGTCGAGTCCCAGGGGCGCCTGGGGAGGGGGACTCGAGCTCGAGACGGCCGGGGACTGAAGCTCGCCGGTTTGCGTCTCCGCGGGCGGCGGCGAGGACCCGGGGCGGCTGTGTGTGGGCGGCGGGGGCTGAGGGAGGGGCTGCTGCTGGTTCGCGGGGGGCACGGGGGGCGGCGGGGGAGGGGGAGGGGGCGGAGGAGCGGGAGGAGGGTGGTGGTGGTGGTGGTGGTGCTGGCCGGGCTGGTGGTGGAGGTGGTGCGCCGCGTGGATGCTGTGCTCGAGGATGTTGTGGTCGTTGTACGAGTTCAGGTTGTGGACGAGGTGGTGCGGGATGTGGAGCTGGTGGTAGTGGAGGTGGTGGTGGTGGTGAGGCAGGTAGTGGTAGTGGTGGTGGTGTGATTCGGAGGCGAGGGCGTGGTCCGTCGTGTCCGGAGAGCCGCTGCTGCTGCTGGCCGCGCTGGGCGTGTGGGGCGTCTGCGGCGTGTTGCTGGGCGCGGTGGGCGTGGGCGGGCACAGGTCGTTGTTGTTCAGCGAGGAGCTGATGTGGTCGCCGTCGCCGCCTACGCCCCCGCCGCCCCCGCCGTGGTCCAGGTCGGGCGTCGGGACGGCGTCGGCGGCCGAGTGCAGCGCCGACAGCTCGGCCTCCAGCTGGCTCGGCAGCTTGATCCCCGCCACGCCCTTCTTCGGGATGGAGCTCAGGTCGCGCTTGATGCGGCGCCGGCGGCTCGGGTCGTTGCGCCGCAGCTGGATCATGCGGTCGAAGTCGATGATGTAGAGGAACCCCGCCACCAGCACCTCGCACGCCCGCTGCCCGCTGCCGTACGCCGCCTCCAGCTCGTGGCTCGTGCGCTCGTCGTACTGCCACCACCCTGCGGGAACACCAGGTTGCGTTGGGTCGGATCTTTCGGGCACAGTCGCGGACTACGCGTGCCGGGGTTATTTGAAAAGGTTTCTATCAAAAGTTTCTGGTGTTCAAAGTAACACCATGGATATTAAAAGAGCAAATAGAGTAACAATAATATCGATATTAATAATAATAATTATTATTATTTTCATCGTTATCACTAAAGAAAAAATATTGTTGATGATGATAATAATAATAATGATAACTATGACAATAACAATATTAACATTAACAAAAACAATAATAATAATAATTATCATTATTATTATTATAAAAAATACTGTTTATGATAATAATGATAACTATGACAATAACAATAATAATAACAATATCAACAACAACATCAACCATTACCACCACCACAACACCAAAGACATCAATAACACAGCCTCTACAAAAGAATAAAAAAAAGAGACATCAAGCTTCGATTTCGTGAAGACTAAGAGAGACATATCGCATGTGCCAAAAGCAAGCCAGCTACTTGTGCCATGACAAATGGACTACATGATTTATCACCTGCCATGCACATACAGCCACACAGTCATGAAATATTTAATTAAGCTTACGTGTCGTATGTTTTTGTTTGGCGTCCTTTGACCAAGTACAAATATTCATAGAAGACTAGTTGTTAAGTGACTTACATAAACGTTGGGTATTATTTTTTCTATGACACTTTGGATTATGATATTGATTGTCACCATAGGTCATGTTTCTAAGAAATATGTTTGGTTGCGTGTGTGAGTATTTGTAATGTGTAAATAGAGATATTTCAACCATATGTATATTGTCATTATTATTGACACCTTTTATTGAGTGTGATAATTAAGTGATTTAAATAGCCAACATTATCAATACCATTATCATTAGCATCTATATCCATTATAATATGATGAAAATGATGAACAATAAGAATGACAACAACAGAAAATGGCAGTGATAATGTAATTAATTTTCCAAATATGTGTGAGGGGGAATATATTCAAATATTGAACAGAAGAAACCATGTTAATAGTTTATGGAAAGTTACTTTTCAGTTCCACTTGACTTGCAATTATCATCAAATGTCAACCCTGTTATTGGCACTGTTCCATGTGTATTGAAGTTATGATTATTGTCTTTTTTTATTTGAAGACTTTTATTTTGTTAATTCTTTTTCTATTTTATACAAAATGCAGCGTCCAAAATTCAAAACAACATGTTCATTGTTCAAAGTCAAAAGACAATACCATCTCACTCTTACTTTTCTCTTTAAAAAATAAATAAAAACAGAAGCATTTTTCAACCATTCTCTATAAGTCTAGTTTGATTTTATATTCCTTCCAAACCCCAAAAATCCACATACCATACCTAAAAAAAGGATTAAAAAGAAAAAACTTGGATCAAAATTTCTTATATGTCTTTCAACAGACACTCTTTTTATTTTCTTGTAACACAAAACAAAGCTGCATAAGATCAATCGAAATTATACATACTAATCTCCTTATGTCTAAGAATCACCTTCCGTCCTCTCGACTTGACTACGGACAACTGATTTTTCTAAATGATTTCTTCCTATGTGTGTAAGCTTTACAGGACTCTCTTTCTAGCACTGAAGAGAGAAAATATCACATATATACTCACTTAACCTTATAAAGAAAAAGAAGAAAAAGAAGATGAAAAAAATATATATATGACAACTCATTTATATACACACAAGTAAAATCCTATACATAACTGGGACAGGAAAAAGGCAAATGCCATGCCTATTCTAGCAGAAATTACATTATAAGGCCACAAGATGCTTATACTTAAATGAATGCCTTAACTATCCTGTTCTTACACAATCTAACGATAATTTTAAAAGTCTGAGGAAGTGTAACTAGAGCATTGCTTCTTTTATACATGTTATTACAATAATTCTTCTTTCCTTTTCTCTACAAATTTACAAATCTTTTTTATTGTAAACAGGTATGTATAAGAACCATAAAGCTTTAATAATATATTCGAATTGAAAAAACATAGACAGAACGTCGAATATACCTATACACAAGCTTTATTCCTCTGTCTAGCAACACCTATTCCTACTATGAGCTCAGGCAATGTAATCTTGGGGGGAGAAAAAATAGAATAAGAGTTTAATATAAGAGTAAAAGCTAAGATCCGAACGAAGAATCTAAATGTACGTAATCATAAAAATAAAACAATATAAAAATATATATACACAAAACTATTTATCACCATTAAAGAAGCTGGTAATTGATGCATAACGCCAGCTAGCTCCTTCTGGATAGTTTGTACATTCTATGAAATCACGGCAAGATCTCTCCACCTCTCTCCGGAGAATGAGAAACCACACTTCAATTCCTGTCTGGAAATCTTTTGTTGCAAAGTGACTTTTACTTTGAAGCTTCTTAGTGGAAAAAACTGAGCTGTTTTGTGACTTTGAAACACTTCTGGATTGAAAATTTAGCTTATGGTTTCAAGAACTTTCATTGCAGAATCATTGGGTGAATTCTTGAAAACAATGTCACACATGATTTCTAATATCAACAGTCCATAAAATGAGCAGAGAGAAGATTTTTTACTTCTTTATACAGACATTGCCAAGATATCATGTGAACTTCTTTGTTCTTGGAGAAAAAAAGCAAGATCTAATCCACATTGCTGATTTACTGTTTTGTACTATAATAATATCCACAACTTCAAGTAAACTTAAGGTAAGAAATATAAAACATATCAGATTTTGTCTCAGTGTAAGAATCCACTGCAGAAAAGATATAAGCAACTGACTACAAGTGATCTCCAATAAAAGTGTTAAATTACTGATTTGTAATAAATGTGTTCCATTATTACATTCTTCACTTTAACTTTTTCTTAAATAACTAAAGGTGTATATATAACATGGATTCATTCTTAAAAGAACATCACAAATTATGACCACTTTTCTGCTCTTTCTTTCCTCTTCTTAAAATTTTTATTATTAATATTTTTTTTCGTAAAGTTCTACTTATCTGTATTCTATTTTCTTCTCGTCAGGACATGCCACGACCAGCGACAGCCTGACCTCATGTGACCTAATCTTTGTCATCGCATTTCCTCTTGCGTCCCCTGCTACGTCCGCGGCCCCCCTGGCCCCTGAACAGCTTGGTCGAGAGACCGGCCGTGCCCTTGGCCGAGGAAGACACCACGTCCCGCTTGATGCGTCTGCGCAGGCCAGGGCAGTCCGCACGGGCTTGTCTCATGTTGGTCAGGTCAATATCATAGTTGTACCCAGCTATGAGGAGGGTGAGCGACGTTTCCCCCTGCGCATAAGCCTCCTCAATATCTGTATTTGTGCGTTCGTCATAGCGCCACCACCCTGCGGGACAGCACGCACACTCTCAGTTTACCATGGGGCTCTGCGCGAGCTACTATGAGCTGGCAATTCTACTCATACATTGTATCTCCTTTCTCTGGGAGACTTCATTTTATATACCATTGGGGGACTATAAGTAAGGAATTATGGGAAAGGGGCAAGTATAATGCTTCAGAAGAGAAGCAAATAATTACCGTTTACACTTAAATTACCTTACCAACACATGCATAATGTAACAACCCTATACACAATATAGTACACGCGCATATCCACGCACATACACAGAGCAATACGAAACCACGCATATACACATACATATATACTCACATGATCACACACACGCCCATGAAAACACACACACACACACACACACACACACACACACACACACACACACACACACACTTAATCTCATCAATGAAAATATTGCAAAGAATAAAAACTCACTCCTCATAAACAAGCACTGCATTATGAATGACCCTACTACACATCACAACCATAACAGACAGACAACATATCATTCACTAACTTCATTTTAAAAAATCCCCCCACTCCCCCTTATTGCATACAAACATTTCCTTGTCCAAGAACAACTATTTTAGTGAATCCATAACCACCATCAAAGATAATGGATAAAATCTTAGGATATTCTCGTGTGAATTTCCAGACTATTGAAACTAATTTGTAAGTGTCGTAGTTAAAAAGGATTCATTTGACCTTAATTCTGTCCCTTCCTGTTTAATAAAATGGTGAAAGACTTAGTTTCCTTTCTGGATAGAGAATTGCATCTTGTTTTTACTTATTTACTTTCAATGCAAAATGAGAAGTAACTTTCCATGTAGAAATATTCCAACATTTTTTTTCCACAAAAATAATATATATGTGTATATATACATACATACATTATATATATATAATATATAATATGTATAATATATATATATATATATATATATATATATAGATAGATAGATAGATAGATAGATAGATAGATAGATAGATAGATAGATAGATAGATAGATAGATAGATAGAGAGATAGATAGATAGATAGATATATGACAAAAAAGAATCGCAAGTCTAAACAACATTTATATAAACAACATGCCTATGAATGATAAACATGCATAACATAAACATAGACATCATAAAGACTAAAAATAAAACAGCAGCTTCAACATAACCAACATGAACAACATAAGCAAAACAAAGTGTAATACTAAATAGTATAAGCTTATCCAACATAACCATGAACAACACAAATAGAACATAAACAACATAAAGATAGATAAACAGAAAAATAAAATAAGGAGGATAAGGGTAAGCCAGGTTTGATTCGCCAGGCTTATATGCACTATGGCGATACAGCTTCATTAGCCAGATGGATTTAAACGAAGAACAATTAATAGACATGAGCATAAACAATATAAATGTTTATGTAAACAAAATGAACATAGAGACCAAGAAAGTAAGAAAGAGAGATAGAGAGAGCGAGAGAGAGAGAGAAAGGGAGAGAGAAAGAGAAAGAGAGAGAGAAAGGGAGAGAGAGAGGGAGAGAAAAAGAGAAATAGAAAGAGAGAGAGAGAGAGAAAGAGAGAGAGAGAAAGGGAGAGAAAGAGAGAGAAAGAAAGGGAGAGAGAGAGAGAAAGAGAGAGAGAGAAAGGGAGAGAGAGAGAAAGAGAGAGAGAAAGGGAGAGAAAAAAAGAGAGAGAAAGAGGGAGAGAGAGAGAGAAAGAGAGAGAGAAGGAGAAAGAGAGAGAGAGAAAGAGAAATATAAAGAGAAAGGGAAAGAGAAAGAGAGAGAGAAAGGGAGAGAGAAAGAGAGAGAGAGAAAGAGAGAGAAAGGGAGAGAGAAAGAGAAAGAGAGAGAGAAAGGGAAAGAGAAAGAGAGAGAAAAAAGGAGAAAGAAAGAGAGAGAGATAGAGAGAGAGAAAGGGAGAAAAAAAGAGAAAGGGGAAGAGAAAGAGTAAGAGAGGGAGCATAAACAACGTGAACATAAACAGTATGAACATGAGCAGCAAAATAACATCACAGCAAAGCAAAATGTGCAATGTTACGAATAAACGAAATAGATATAAACAACGAAAGCATGAACAACTTACAGCTCACAGGATGAACAACAATAGCATAAACCATAAAGAAAAAAAGAAAGAAAGAGAGAGAGAGGTAGGAGGCAAGTGAGAGAAAGGAACAAAGCCACTTTGGACAAAATTGGTTTATTGGAGGATTAGACCAATACACCATTCAACCATATATATATATATATATATATATAATAAAGCTAATCACAATAGCAGCTAAAATAATTCATAAAGAGGCTACATGTCTAAGTGAACAAGCAGTCATATTCCACCAAAAAGGCATTCAGTAAAATACAACTTTTTAACCTGCATCAGAAATACAATGCTACATTCTTTCTGCAGATGTCATTCAAGTGCCATTAAAGAATTAACTAATGAAGAGTTAGGCTAAACAAGCTGTGTATGTTTGTGGTGCGTTCGTGTGTGTTCGTGTGTGTGCGTGTGTATGCAAATGTGCATCTGAGTGTGTATGAATTAATGAATAAATGTAATCATGCATATGGATGAATTTGTGTGTGCATGTGCATGCATGTGTGTAAATATGTGTAGGAATATATGAAAACTTATGTGTATGAAAGCATGCAAGCATATCTATCATTTATACAAGGTAAAACTACAATATAATTAAAGTACTACTGGATATTACTAATCATAGTATACAAAAAACACAGTACATTACAGAGAAACAATTATCTACAGAACAAATTATTCAAATAGAGAAAAGAAGAACTTAAAATATAAATCATCTATAAAGTATGTCTTCTTTTTTTTAGAGAGATAGATATAGATAGATAGATAGATAGATAGATAGAGGGATAGAAAGAGGGAGAGAGAGAGAGAGAGAAAGGGAGAGAGAAAGAGAAAGAGAGAGAGAAAGAGAGAGAAAGAGAGAAAAAGAGAGAAAGAGAAAGAGAAAGAGAGAAAGAGAAAGAGAGAAAAAGAGAAAGAAAAAAGAGAGAAAGAGTCTAAGAGAAAGATAAAGCCAGAGCGCCTGGGAGAAAACACTTCTCAAACGTACCATTGCGTCCCTCGTAAAACCACTGGTAGCCCCCAGGCAGGACCTCTTCTTTCTCCGCTTCTATGGACGAGAGCAGTGTCGGGTGGTCGAGGAAATCTGCCGGGATCTCTTGCCTACACATCGCACACCGCTTGCTTTGGTTCGCTACACCCTGTGGCGGAAGGCAATGAGTGAATAAAAGGGAAGATATCAAAGGAAGAAATAACTATTCTCCCTCCGTTTCTCTATGCTGCCTTTAGGAAAGAATGAAATTTCAGCCGAAATTGCTATAAATTAATCAAAAAGGTATATTAGTTAGAATTTAATGTCACTACAATACAACAACAACAACAAATCTTACCTTTACGCACAGAAAACAGAATATGTGCGAACAAGGCAGTCGCACGGGATGTACGCATTTCTGGAGACACACTGCGCATTCGAGCTCTTCCTCCTCTTCTCTCTTCTGAGGTGGGACTGGGGTTTGCTGTGGGCTCTCTTTCTCTGCTGGAATATAGAGAAGACAAAAAATTAATAAGTGGTCTTTGATGCATGCCTCGTATGTGGTGTATTTGGTCTAACTGAACATATCTGTTGGTCAGTTGGATGTTGTTGTTGTTGCTATTGTTGTTGTTGTTGTTGTTGTTGTTGTGTGAGTATTTTGTTTTTGTTTTAAGTTGAAGATATTGAGTCTGATGGGATCTGATTTGTCTGTCATGCCTAAGGGACTGGGGGTTGGGATGGGATAGGGGGACAGCATCTCAACAATAATTTGACAAAAACTATTTGACATAGATAAAAAAAAAAAAAAAATTAGACTTTTTTTTTTTTTTTTTTTTTTGGGGGGGGGGGATATTGCATTTATCAGATTATTTCTTAGTTTACAATCTCCAAAGAAGGTTGATTACTAACACCCCTATTCAATAAGTAATAATAATAAATTTCATTACTGGATCCATCAAAATACCTTTTCAAGAAAAAAAATGTAATATAATGCCAATTTTATGGCAAGCATATATATCTTTTAAAGTTATCAACAATATAAATATATTTCAAATTTAGTATTCTAAAAATACCTTACATTTTACAGTTTTTGCATATATATACTAAAAGATGAACAATACTAGGTATTTATAACTAGGAAGTTTATGTTATCTGTCACAAATTGAAAATTAATTTTATAAATTATATAAAAACAAAAATAGATGCAGTCAAGCAATAACCACAACCAATGTAACTTCCGCACTTCAACGAAGGCAATGAATTGTAAACTAAACATACATAATCAAGGCGATGAAACATTGGTCTGATTTTTCAATCTTTTCATCTGATTCTTATATCAAAACTTTGTATGATAATTAATCATCTGGAATAGGACATAAAGTGTGCCGAGGCCTCGATATTTCACACTTCCATGAAGGCAACAAACCTCGACCACAAATATTCTGGCAAGATAGAGCTTTGATTAGGTCCATATTTGACGATAAATTGACAGGGACTTTTACAAGCTGTATTTTCCTAAAATAAATGTGGTGTTGTTTTATGGAATACTGTTTGAGGATATAGGCCGCGGTATTGTTTGATGCATTGATCCACAAACTTTGATATGCAATTGTGACCTTACCTTTATTTTCCGAACTTTTTTTTTTACACATAGAGGTGTTGATTTTTGTGTCCTTTATGATCATTACATTAATTTTTCTTATCTTTGCACAGCCTACATCAAAATAACTAGCTTTCTTTATTTTCCTTTAAACTTTCCGAACACTGCCGCATTCCTAAATACCATGATAGTAGAACCATATTTTCAATTAGCAAAAACTAATGTCATGAAATAAAAATGTCTTACAACTCACTGACTTACTAATACCATTTCCTATCAACCTTCTCTCATAACAAAATCTTAAAAACATAATTAAAAAAAAAAAATAAAAAAAAATACCATCTTCCTAGTTTCGTTAAAATAAATCTACTTCCTCGCCGGCTGGAAATCTTCCCCGACATAAACTCTAGCAAGACAGACCTAGCATAACTCCCCGACCATTCACTGATAATTAGAGAACCAATCCAAGATCTATCTCGACCGAGCATATGTGGGGGGAGAGATTCGTTGTCCTTTGCCTGAGCCCCAAAAGGCACGTAGGCTCGTAAAAAAAATCCCTTGACACAGCATACTTATTGAGTTGGCCGTAAAATTTCTGACCTTGCATCAGACATCAAAGCAAATTTCAATTGGATTAGAATGAAAAATAGCCAATGTAATTTATGAAAATAAAACCTTAATTACTGTAAGAGGATATGGTAAATCCAACCTTAAGACACCTATATAGATTAGGATTAACCAAGTGAAAACCACAGGTATCCCAAATACGTAAAATAAAGTTTATTTCTATTTAATAATATCACCAATCAACCATATCAACCCTTTGTTTATTTAACAGCCTATTAATCAAAACAAAAGACAGAAATTTTAAAAAATCAAATTAACATCCCTCCCAAGAACAAAAAATAAATAAAAACTCAAACCAAGAACCAAAAAAAGACACAAAATAATAAGACAAAACACGAAAACACGTAACCACCCAAACAACAAAAATTCCGAGAAAAAAAACCCAGAAAAATCCAAAAATTCCAAATCCAAAATATCACCTTCACTCTCCTCCTTCTCTTCAGCAGTGAGGTTATCTTGACTCGAGGCCTCGGCCATCTCTCCTACTGGAAGGTCCTCTTGACTCTCCTCTTGGGAAAGAAGAAGAAGAAATAGAATAAAAGTCTCTACTCGGGACGGTATGGAGGCTCCACGCACACGCACGTCCGTCCTCGCTCTTGTCTCGACGTGTTTCCTGGTGTGTTGTTTTGGGAAGGACCTTCACGTTCATTCATGAAAACGGGGGGGACTTGCGTGAATGGGATCGGGGTCTTCGTGTGGTAGGTTCTTGGGCTTCGGAGGGTGGGTTGGATTGTCTTTGAGGGGGGTTGGATTGCCTTTTAGGAGGGTGGGATTTTGTTTAAAGAGGGTTGGATTTTGTTTGTGGAGAGTTGGATTGCCTTTATGGAGGGTTGGATTCTCTTTAAGGAGGGTTGGATTCTTGGATTCTCTCCCTTTCTCGTTTACCCGGTTGTTTTTTTTCGTTTTTTCTTGTTTTCTTTTTTGGGGGGTTTGGTCTCTTTAATATGGGGTTTGGATCGTCTTTAAAGGGATTTGGGGGGTTTTGGTCGGAGGTTCTGTAACTTGGTAAGAGGTTTGGATCGTTCTTAAAGGGTTGGATTCAGGGGATTCGATATTTTTTAAGAAGATTGGAAAGTGATTCGGTTTTTCAAGGAGAGGAGTGTGATGTCTTTTGAATAGTTGCCAGGTAGGGATATTTATTAAGATATTTGAGTTGCGATGGAATTTTGAGGTTTTTAGTGGCAGGATAAAGGGTATAATAAGTGCACCTGTAGTGAATACTTGTATCTATTTTTGTTCAGTTTGTGTATTTCTACGTGTATAGTTTTCGCTGTGGATGTCCATATGAAAGTATAGTATATATATCTAGATATTTATCCTTCGCCAACGATCTTTTGTGCGTGTGTGTCTATCTATCTATCTGTATGTACATATATACATTGTTTATATATATATGCATATATATGTATATATATGTATATGCATACATACATACATACACACACACACACACACACACACATATACATATATATATATAAAATATTTTCTCTTTTATATACGCATATATATATATATATATATATATATATATATATATATATATATATATATATATATATATATACATATATATATATACATATGTAAATATAGATATCTATATCATCTCTATATATTTATCTATCTATCTGTATCTATCTATCTATCTATATATCTGTATCTATCTATCTATCTATCTATCTATACATATATATACATATATATATGTACATATACATATATTTATATATACGTGGTATATATAAGCTTATATATATATATATATATATATATATATATATATATATATATATATATGTATATATATACATATGTATGTATATATATATGTATATATAAACGTATATATATATGCATATACATACATATATACCTATACATATATTTATATATACGTGGTATATATATACACATATATATGTACACGCTCATACATATATATATATATATATATATATATATATATATATATATATATATATATATATATATATATATATCTACTGTATATATATAGATATATATACATATATATATATAAAGATATATGTATATATATACATATATTTAAATATATATCTATACATATATATGTGTATATCTATCTATCTATCTATCTATATATATTTATATATGTGTGTATACATATATGTATATATATATATATATATATATAGATAGATAGATAGATAAGTAGATATAGATAAATATACATATACATGTGTATCTATCTATCTATCTATCTATCTATATATATATATATATATATATATATATATATATATATATATATATATATATATACTGTATACATATATGTATATATACATATATACATATATATATATATATATATATATATATATATATATATATATATATGTATATATATATGTGTATATACACACATATATATATATATATATATATATATATATATATATATATATATATATATATATATATATATATATATATATATATGTATATATATATATATATATATATATATATATATATACATACATATATATATATATATATATATATATATATATATATATATATATATATATATATATATATACATATACATATACACACACACATCTATATATATTGTAACCAAGGAGGCAATAACAGAGCCCACTCGGCCCTTTCAAAGATGCCCTCTCGATTATTCCAATAGCGCCCCTTCGGACTTTCTTAAAGTGCCCCGTCGGCTGATCTCAGATGCCAGATGATGTTGTAGGACACAAATATGATTATCGGGAGGCACTTTAATATCCGATGGCTATAGTTATAGTGCCGATGTTCTACTGTGTCCCTGCATGTCTTGATTCGCGTCTCTATAGTGCTTTGTGGTTAATCCTGGGTTGTGTTTATATATATGTATATATATATATATATATATATATATATATATATATATATATATATATATATATATATATATATATATATATATATATATGTGTGTGTGTCTGTGTGTGTGTGTGTGGGTGGGTGTGTGTGGGTGTTTGTTTGTGTTTGTGCTTCTGTTTGAACGTTTGTTTATGTTTGTTTGTGTGTGTGTAATTTATTTGTGTGTGTGTGTGTGTGTATTTTAGCTGTCTGTGTGTGAGTGCGTGCGTGTGTGTTTGAGTTTGTGCTTGCGTTTGTGTCTATATATTTATCTATACATACGTGTGTGTTAGAATTCATGTGTATATACTTGTATGTGTATTTATCTGTAAACCTTTATCCATTTTGCTTCTTAAATCCAGACGCCGCCAATGTCCTGCATTCCTTAGTGAGACACCCAGCGCCATCTTTGAAACAAATCGACGTATTTTTCCTTCGGACACGTTTCTAAGTGAAGGAATTTTGCTTATCTACAATCATGTAAACTTTATTAAGAGAGTCGAAATATGATTGTCTTTTCTGGAAATAGTTATTAGAAATGTGGAGTTGACTTATATGTGTGTGCTTTTGTTGCGTTATTTAATGTTCTTGTATTATTTAGAATCGTGTTTTGTTTATAATCTTATTAATTAAAAGGAATTAGAAAGATTTTTTCACGATTCATCCGTACATACATAAATGATAGTAGTGATAATAATGATCTATAATATAATATAAATGAGATTCTTATCAGTACAGGTGCTTAGCCTAACTCTCCCCCCCCTCCCTCACACACAAACTACCAATCATATCATAGAAACATACTTCCATATGAAGAAATAAGCATATTTCTCACACAACTAACAATAGGAATATCCATGTGGTCCGTAATTAAGCTGTAGCGACGCCATTTTTTGTTGCCTATGGATTGTGTTAGTGAGACGCTGAGCCAAAAAGCTGTGACCTCGTGTGGCATTATTGACTGAAGTGGCATTTCAGATGTTTGGTTTCAGTTTAGCATTTCTGGGGGTCTTTGTTGTCTATCGAGTTCATTATCGTTGTGTTAATTACTTCGTCATTATCTTTTGGAATCATTAGTTTCGTCATCGTTTAGTATGATAAGTTATGATAAGTATTGTGTTTATTTTAATCATGTTTAGTTTTGTGTTATCATGAACATTTATATTCCTATCATTATTATCATCAAAATTAATGCTTCAACAACAAAAAATAACAACAATAGCATCACAATCGAGAACAAATAACCACAATTGTACCAAAACTATCACCACCAACAACACCTACAACACCAATAATCACCAATAATCATCAATAATCACAACCAACACCACTTACAACCACTTACAACCACAATAGGCAACCCAGCGGCACAACATTTTATGAATGGGTACGACAATACTCCACGCCGCCGTACGACAGCCCCGCCGCCACAGCTGATCGCGAGTGGTTCGATAACGACCCTAGACGACGTCCCTCCAGCTGGTCCCTTCTCCTCCAAGACCTGAGTCGCCTTTCGGCACTTATAGTTTCACGTAACCTATTCTGGATCCCAAAGTAACCTTGAAAAACGATCATTCGGGATTTGAAAGTGTCCAGAGCGGGTGTTTATTGCAGGTGATCATGCACAGGTGTTAGGTGTTTTTTTTCTTCTCTTTTATGCATGGGATTTTGCATGTTGTGTTGAGTTTGTCTGTCGTAGTTTTTTTTTCTTCTTCTTTTTTCTTTTTCTTTTCTTTTCTCATTGAATTCCTTTTGGAGAGTGGCCAGTAAGGTGACCTGTGGCGGTGGGCTTTATTATTTGTTGATGTTATATATAAACTAAGTTTGTGTTATATATGTGAGTTGAATGTAGTGTTCTTTTATGGTCGTGGAATATCTATCGCAAATTAGGACATAGTGTTGGTGTAAGTCTAGCTTTTGGTTTGTTGTAGAGAATATTTAGTTTGTTTATGATCTTAAAACTTCAAGGGTGAGGGAATGTTTAGTGCACATTCCTTCAGTATTTCTCCTTGTTAACAAAACTAAATGTTTATAGGATACCCATACACATTACCAGTGGCCGCCTTGTCTATGGTCCCCCAATCAAAAGCAAACTTACTTCTACACATATTCTGACAAGATAGAACTACAACTTCCTGGGAAGTTAGTGTGTAGGAAGGAACCAGCTCATTCTTGCCAGAAACTATAGTGAAGAAGCTTGTTGGCTTTGGCCGGAGCGTGGAGCACAGTGGTCGTTGTTACTTTTATTCTTACACTTCACTTCTATAGCAATAATTTTGGTAGTAGTTAGATGTAGAGCCGAGTAATCATCATATGTTAGTGGTCAAGCAAAAGGCTGACAAACCTCCATCATGGATATTCTGGCAAGATAGAGCTCAGTTTATTTTCAAATAAGATATCAGTCCAAGTTCTATCTTGCTAGAATATATGTGGTATGAGGTATGTTTGTCTTTGCCGGAGTCCACAGCCGCAGAGGTCAAGAGATTGTTTCTGTAATTGTGGTGGTATTCAGTTGACACTCATGTAACTTTAATATAACCTTTCTTTAAGAATTGTTATATATGTAAATCATTATTTACATGATTTTTTTAAAATGTATTTTCAACGTTAGTACGACAATTTCCGTGGGGTATTCCTTGCCCTCCCCAGCTATTGAAAGGAATATAATCCCTATCTTTTCTATGATTTAGCTTACCATCTCTCTTCCCATCTTCCCCCTATTCTCCTTTTCTCCCAGATATATTCTTTATATTAATGTAGACTTGTTATTCCACTTTTCCCCTTTTATTTTTTTATGAAGGGAGATCATAAATTCATCTTATCTCTCGCTTCCTATGTTAAAAAGATCCTTTCCCATCACACCCAGACACACTAATATCTCATCCGTTTCTCCCACCATAGGAGCTAGAGAGGTAGCGTATCCCGGGGTGTTATGGGTAAGGGCTTCCTGCAGAGGCGATCGGTGCGATTCGGTGTTCCCTTCCTCCTGCTGGTGGTGGGAGGTTCCTTTGGCCTCAAGGAGTTTGCTCAGATCAGGTGAGGGTCTTTCTCGTTCTCTTTCTCTTTCTTTCTCTCTTTTTCTTTCTTTCTGTCCTTTTCTTTCTCTCTTTCTCTTTCTTTCTGTCTTTTTCTTTCTCTCTTTTTCTTTCTCTCTTTCTTTCTCTTCCTCTTTCTCTCTTTTTCTTTCTCTTTTTTCTTTCTCTTTTTTTCTCTTTCTTTTTCCCTTCTCTCTTTTTTTCTCTTTCTTTTTCCCTTCTCTCTTTTTCTTTCTCTTTTTTTCTCTTTCTTTTTCCCTTCTCTCTTTTTCTTTCTTTCTCTTTCTCCCTTTCTTTCTCTTTCTACCTTTCTTTCTTTTTTCTTCCTTTCTCTTTCTCTTTCTTTTTTTCTGTCTTTCTTTCTTTCTCTGTCTCTTTTTTCTCTGTCTCGCTCTTTCTTTCTCTGTCCCTCTCTCTCTCTCGTTGTCCCTCTCTCTCTCTCTTTGTCCCTCTCTCTCACTTTGTCCCTCTCTCTCTCTTTGTCCCTCTCTCTGTCTCTCTCTCTCTCTCTCTGTCCCTCTCTCTCTGTCCCTCTCTCTCTGTCCCTCTCTCTCTGTCCCTCTCTCTCTGTCCCTCTCTCTCTGTCCCTCTCTCTCTCTCTCTCTCTCTCTCTCTCTCTCTCTCTCTCCCTCTCTCTCTGTCCCTCTCTCTCTGTCCCTCTCTCTCTGTCCCTCTCTCTCTGTCCCTCTCTCTCTGTCCCTCTCTCTCTGTCCCTCTCTCTCTGTCCCTCTCTCTCTGTCCCTCTCTCTCTGTCCCTCTCTCTCTGTCCCTCTCTCTCTGTCCCTCTCTCTCTGTCCCTCTCTCTCTGTCCCTCTCTCTCTGTCCCTCTCTCTCTGTCCCTCTCTCTCTGTCCCTCTCTCTCTGTCCCTCTCTCTCTGTCCCTCTCTCTCTGTCCCTCTCTCTCTGTCCCTCTCTCTCTGTCCCTCTCTCTCTGTCCCTCTCTCTCTGTCCCTCTCTCTCTGTCCCTCTCTCTCTGTCCCTCTCTCTCTGTCCCTCTCTCTCTGTCCCTCTCTCTCTGTCCCTCTCTCTCTGTCCCTCTCTCTCTGTCCCTCTCTCTCTGTCCCTCTCTCTCTGTCCCTCTCTCTCTGTCCCTCTCTCTCTGTCCCTCTCTCTCTGTCCCTCTCTCTCTGTCCCTCTCTCTCTGTCCCTCTCTCTCTGTCCCTCTCTCTCTGTCCCTCTCTCTCTGTCCCTCTCTCTCTGTCCCTCTCTCTCTGTCCCTCTCTCTCTGTCCCTCTCTCTCTGTCCCTCTCTCTCTGTCCCTCTCTCTCTGTCCCTCTCTCTCTGTCCCTCTCTCTCTGTCCCTCTCTCTCTGTCCCTCTCTCTCTGTCCCTCTCTCTCTGTCCCTCTCTCTCTGTCCCTCTCTCTCTGTCCCTCTCTCTCTGTCCCTCTCTCTCTGTCCCTCTCTCTCTGTCCCTCTCTCTCTGTCCCTCTCTCTCTGTCCCTCTCTCTCTGTCCCTCTCTCTCTGTCCCTCTCTCTCTGTCCCTCTCTCTCTGTCCCTCTCTCTCTGTCCCTCTCTCTCTGTCCCTCTCTCTCTGTCCCTCTCTCTCTGTCCCTCTCTCTCTGTCCCTCTCTCTCTGTCCCTCTCTCTCTGTCCCTCTCTCTCTGTCCCTCTCTCTCTGTCCCTCTCTCTCTGTCCCTCTCTCTCTGTCCCTCTCTCTCTGTCCCTCTCTCTCTGTCCCTCTCTCTCTGTCCCTCTCTCTCTGTCCCTCTCTCTCTGTCCCTCTCTCTCTGTCCCTCTCTCTCTGTCCCTCTCTCTCTGTCCCTCTCTCTCTGTCCCTCTCTCTCTGTCCCTCTCTCTCTGTCCCTCTCTCTCTGTCCCTCTCTCTCTGTCCCTCTCTCTCTGTCCCTCTCTCTCTGTCCCTCTCTCTCTGTCCCTCTCTCTCTGTCCCTCTCTCTCTGTCCCTCTCTCTCTGTCCCTCTCTCTCTGTCCCTCTCTCTCTGTCCCTCTCTCTCTGTCCCTCTCTCTCTGTC
>BOPN01006435.1:47500-50000 GCA_017312705.2 Penaeus japonicus
AGAGAGAGAGAGAGAGAGAGAGAGAGAGAGAATGAGAGAGAGATAAAGAGAGAGAGAATGAGAGAGAGATAAAGAGAGGGAGAGAGAGAGAGAGTGAGAGAGAGAGAAAAAAAAATAGAAAGAAAGAGAGAGAGAGAGAGAGAACAGTGAGATTGTCATATCAGAAATGTTATAACGTAATTTATACATCTATGAGCGTGTATGCGTATGTGTGTATTAGTGTGTGTGTGTGTGTATGTGTGTGTGTGTACTAGTGTGTGCATGTGTGTTAGGGTGTATGTGTGTCTATTTTAAATATTAAGAGTACACTGTAATTCAAATCTACTTTTTCCTCTAAAAAAGAGAACGTTCTCATGGTGTAGCGGTTATTACATCTGTCTAACACACAGAAGGTCCCAGGTTCGATCCCTGGTGAGAACACAAAGTGAAAATATAAATACTTTTTTTAATGATGATAGAATCAATGATGATGTACTTTATCATTATCATCTAAATACAACATTATATATATATATATATATATATATATATATATATATATATATATATATATATATATATTAACAACGTTCTACAAATTGTAATAAAGCTTGTTTATCAATATTATTGTCATTATTATCACCACTAATATCATCAATTTTATTATCATTGTTACAATCACTGTTACCATTATAATTGTTATCATTATCATTATCATCCGTATTACTATTATTATTAGAATTACATCATTATCATCATTATCTTAACTACTGTTATCATATCATTGTTATCATTATTGCAGTTATCATTAATACAGTCATCATCTTTATCATCATTATTATTGTTATTGTTTTCATCATTGTTTTTTATTATTGTTATTATTATTATTATTATCATCTTCATTTTTTTATGATTAGAATAACAATAATAATAATAATAACACTAAGATACATAACAACAATGATAATAATGATAATAATAAAAATACTAAAGACAATAACAACAATACTGATGATGATAAAGATAATGATAATTATAATGATTGTAATAATAAAGATAATGATGATAATGATTAAAGTACCATAAACATTTGGTTTTCCTGAGCTACGTCCTACAACTTGCGTAAGACTTCGTAGTTATGTGAAATGCAATGATGATGATTATATGATAATGATTATGAAAAATGATACTGAAAATGATAACGATGATAGTAATTATCATTATCATTATTATCAATAATAATTATTGTTAATATTATCATTATTATCATTATCGACATTATTATGATTATCATCATTGTTGTTATTGTTTTCCTTTAATTTTCGTCATTATCATTATTGTTATCATTATCATTAACATTATCATTATCATTATAATCAACATTATTACAGTCATTGTTATTATCATCATTATCATCATCATTATCATTATAGTTAGCATAATGCTAATGATAATAATGATGATAATAGATATTATTGATGATAGTAATGACAATAATGATATTAATATTAATCATGATAATGATAATGATAATGGTAATGAAGATGATGCTGATAATGAAAACAATAAAGATCATGATAAAAGCAAGGATGATAATAACGATAAGGATCATAATAATAATAATTATCATTATTATCATAGGTATGATAATGAAAACGATAATAATAATGGTAATGAAAATGACAATCATGATAATGATAATAATATGGACAAAAAAATAATAACAAGAACAAGAGATAAACAGAAAGATAGATAGAGAGGGAGAGGGAGAGAAAGAGAAAAAAAAGATAGACAGAGAGAGAGAGAGAGAGAGAGAGAGAGAGAGAGAGAGAGAGAGAGTAAAGACAAAGTGAGGTGAGGGATGGAAGGACTTACGTAGAGAGAAACAGAGAAACAAGTAGAGAGAGAGAGAGAGAGAGAGAGAGAGAGAGAGAGAGAGAGAGAGAGAGACAGAGAGAGAGAGAGAAGCCGAAGCCACAGGAATAACCTCAAAAGGATATTCATACCTTAAGGATCTGAATCCCCCCCCCCCTCCATCCCCCTCCCCTTAATCCTCCTTCTTGTCTTCATCTTCGTCTTCCTTGCTCTCTTTTCCTCTCCTCCCCACCATCCTCTCTCCCTGCTCCCTAGCTTCTCTCCCCTCCCCACTCTCCCCTTTCTTAATTTTCTTTTCTCTTTTTTTCCTCACCTTTTATTCCTCATTTCACCTTCCTCTTCCCTCTCTATCTTCCCTAATATCTCTTTCTCTGTCTCTATCTTCCCCAATCTCTCTCTCTCTCTCTATCTTCCCCAATCTCTCTCTCTCTCTCTCTCTCTCTCTCTCTCTCTCTCTCTCTCTCTCTCTCTCTCTCTCTCTCTCTCTCTCTCTCTCTCTCTCTCTCTCTCTCTCTCTCTCTCTCTCTCTCTCTCTCTCTCTCTCTCTCTCTCTCTCTCTCTCTCTCTCTCTCTCTCTCTCTCTCTCTCTCTCTCTCTCTCTCCCTCTCTCTCTCTCTCTTCCCTCTACCTCCCACCTCCCCATCTA
>BOPN01006436.1:47500-50000 GCA_017312705.2 Penaeus japonicus
ATAGATAGATAGATAGATAGAGAGATAGATAGATAGATAGATATAGGTATATATAGATATATATAAATGTATATATATATACATATATATAAATATCTATCTATCTATCTATCTATCTATCTATCTATCTATCTATCTATCTATCTATCTATCTATCTATCTATCTATATCAGGGGGCTGGCAAGCCCAGTAACGTATGCGAGCCCGAGGACCCGAAGAAGTGAGGAGCAACTCTGAAAGTGAGTTTGGTACAGTCCGAGAGTCGTAGGACAAGTTCCGGTAACTCCGCTTGCCAGCCCCCTACTATATGTTTCTGTGGATTCGCCGAATTTCAGGTAAAAATTTACCCAACTTCCCGACGTCCGAATTACTTAAAACTTATATTCCGTGCATTTAGTACACAAAGACGCGACTGTCAAAATTTCAGATCGATTGGATTAAAAACGGCCGAGTTATTACAACCTGAAATCGCCGAAAATGAGGGTGTTCTTGTTAAAAATGGGTACGATTATATACATAAAGGTAGAGGATATTTTTAGGCAAAAAAGTGGATTCTCTTTGTGATGATATATCTCGGAAGTATAAAAGATACGCGATTTAACACAGCATTGGAAAGAAAGTTCAAAAAACTTTCAAAAACTGTCCTGAAAAAACATCTGATGACGCAGTGATGACGTCATAATGACGTCACAAAATCACGAATTTCAAAATCAAACTATCCAAAAATAGACGTTTTTCAACTCAATTTTTTCATATGAAACTTTCGAGATAGGAAAAAAATGATCAGTTTAGCGTAGAAAGGAAATTTAATGTACTTTCTGAAAATGCCGTCAAAACGTTCCGGGCTTCCATGCATTGTTGAGATATTCGCGACTTTTTAAACCGTTTTGACGCGAAAGGGCGCGAAAAAACTACTAAAACGATAAACCTTAATGTGAGAGAGAACAGATGTCAGGCCTTCATCTTTCGATGATGTCGGTTGTAGTCGAATTTGCTAATAACTGGTTTTGAGGTAGTATCCTTATTTTGATGACGTATTTGTGACGTCATTAGTAACACGTGGTAAGCCGATTTTTGCACACACAACACCACTTGTATTTGACGTTTAATGTCTGAAAAAAAACAGTTTCAACTCAAAATTAATTCTTAGTGCTTTTCATATCGCTGCGTTGGCTATTGGATGAAACATTTCATCAATTTCATTAATTGAATAATTGGCCAATTAAACCAATTAACGCTCGTATCTCGGCTCACACATAAGATAGCGTCGTAAATCCAACGATATCTGTCTTGTTGACATTGATTGAGTGTAGTAGGTGCCACATGAGACCATTCATTATTATTCCCTCAATTAGATAATTGGTCAATTAAACCTATTAGATCTCTGAACACTGAAAAAGACTGATATTTTTCCCAAAACCAAAAAGGATTTGGTTGTGTTGGTCCGTGGCAGTTGAGCGTCCCTTTCTTTACCCTAAAACCTATGATATGGAAGGAACACGGCAGTCCGCATACTGCCTCCACCCCACTACATGCACTGACAGTGACACTGACTGTTCAGTACAGTGAAAAATTATGCTCATGTGGCCTAAATTGATTTTAGAAGAATTATTACTGTGACTACTACTACTAGCTATATTATTAATGATTCACACGACCTTGATCTGGAAAGTTTTGACTATGAAGCATCGACGCACCTCTTTAGAGCTCAATAACAGGAAGGAAAAACTAATGGGATGAGTACTTAAATTGAATAATTTACGTTGTTATAGTTCTATTGGGCGAAGCATCCACATTAAAAGTATAACTAATTAGACAATGCAAATGAGTTTGTTGCAGAGTTCAAAACTTTGAAATCTTTCGAATTCGTTCAACTACATAATGTTTTCGTAAATCTAAATCATTGCAATCAAGTGTACCTCAAATTTGATCAAGTATAATAATTGTTGTAAGTTTAACCAAAATGTTAAATTTACAGCAATTATTATATTTGATCAAATTTGAACACACACAATTATACATAAAGTATAATTTAGATTCGGGGACAAATGATCCGTGCATGTAGTGGGGTGGCGGCAGTATGCGGACTGCCGCGTTCCTTCCATATCATAGGTTTTGGAGTAAAGAAAGGGACGCTCAACTGCCACGGACCAACACAACCAAATCCTTTTTGGTTTTGGGAAAAAAAAAAAAAAAAAAAAAAAAAATATATATATATATATATATATATATATATATATATATATATATATATATATATATATATATATATAGATATATATAGATATATATATGAATATATATATATATATATATATGTACATATATATATATATATATATATATATATATATATATATATATATATATATATATATGCGTACACACACACACACACACACACACACACACACATACATACATACATACACACACACACACACACACACACACACACACACATATATATATATATATATATATATATATATATATATAT
>BOPN01006436.1:75000-76651 GCA_017312705.2 Penaeus japonicus
AAAGAAAAAAAATACTTGAGAAATAAGAAATCCATAAAAAAAGAAAAATCCTCAAGAATTAAAAAAATCCTTGAGAATTAAGAAACCCTTAAAAAGGAAAAATCCTTAAAACCAAGAAATCTTCAAGAATAAAGAAATCCGTAAGATGAAAAATAAAATCCTTAATTCCAAAAAAAAAATCCTCAAGAATAAAGGAATCCTTAAAATGAAAAAAAAAAAAAAAAAAAAAAAAAAAAAAAAAAAAAAGAATTAAGAAAGTGTCATCCCTATTCTATTCAGCGACCATGTCATCCGATTCAATCAAAGTGTCCTCTCAGAGACAAAGATCCACTCTCTTCCCAGCATCCTTTGCCCTCCTCCTTTTCAGGAAGGTGTTTTTCTAAGCGGTGGAGGGGGGGGGGGGTGGCTTTGGAAAATCGCCACTGCTTGCATGCATGAAGAATCGTGGGTTGGTCATTCATGATAAGTTTGCTTTTTCAAGAATATCAAGTTGAGTAATTGCAACAGAGATGGTGTTGGTTTTACCTTGATGCTGTTGATGAGGATGATAATGTTAATGAGGAGGATGTTAATGCTAATGATACTGATGGAAATAATTACTATGAAAATTAAGATTCTAATAATCATGCAGGAAATCATATTGATAAGGATGATGTTCATTATATCAGTCATGAAAGTAATGATGATATTCATTTTATAGATCAGAGAGAGAGAGAGAGGGTAGGGAGAGAAAGAGAGGGTAGGGAGAGAAAGAGACAGGGAGAGAGAGAAAGAGACAGACAGAGAGATAGAAAGAGAATAAAAATACAAAAAAGGAAAACAAATTTGTTGCAAAAATAAGAGGAAAACATAATCCCCCTCCCTCACCTCCCTCTCCCTCCCTTCCCTCTCCCCCTTCCCTTTCTCCTCCGCTCCCTCCCCCTCACTCCACATAATCCCCCTCTCCCACCTCCCTTCTCCCTCCCTCCCCCCCTTCACTCATTCTCCTACCTTCCCCCAACCTCCTCATCATCCTCCTTCCCCTCCCCATAATCTCCTCCACCCTCCCTCCCTTCTCCCCCCCCCCCCAAAAAAAAAAATCCGACTAAGAAAAAATGTCCGACAAATGCGCAGTGGAAGCGCATCGTCCCAAGGGTTATTTCCCGCGCGAAGGTTGGCAACAAACTTTGTCTTTAAAATGTTTTCAAACCTTTTTTTTTCTGTCTTCTTTTTTTTTTTTTTACTTTCTTTTTCGAAGACTCCTCCAGCGATGCATTTTATTTGCATGAAATTCAGATGCTTCTATGATTGTTATTATCGGGGAATTGCGTCGGGTTTGAATGTGAATGGCGAATCGGAATCAAGCATTTTATAAAAATCTTATTGTTTGGGAGAGTGGGATGTTGCTCTTTCTCTCTGTGTCTGTCTTTCTCTCTGTCTGTTTCTCTATCTATCTTTATTTCTTATCTCCTCTGTCCGTCGGTGTATCTGTCTTTCCTTTTGCCTGTCTATCTATCTGCATATCTATCTATCTAATTTTCTGTCTGTGCCTCTCTCTCTCTCTCTCTCTCTCTCTCTCTCTCTCTCTCTCTTTATATATGTATATATATATATATATATATATATATATATATATATATATATACATATATACATATATATGTATGTATAT
>BOPN01006437.1:0-10000 GCA_017312705.2 Penaeus japonicus
ATATACATATATACATACATATACATATATACATACATATACATATATACATACATATACATATATACATACATATACATATATACATACATATACATATACATATACATATACATATACAGACAGATAGATAGATAGATAGATAGATAGATAGATAGATATACACACACACACACGAAAGCAAATACATAACCATGAATAGCTTTAATGCGATATTCTATTTTATCATCAACCACCCCTTTTCCTTTCTCTTATTCTACAATACATCATACACAAAGGCTGCTTTCTTTTTAAGAAAACCGATAAAGAAATAAATTCTGAAATGAAATTTAATAAGCATGCATACAAAGTAATAGGCAAGGTATCCAAAAATCTCACAGTGGGAAAATGTAGGCAAGAACCACTTGACATCTTGTACGATTGAGGTTATATTACTACTTTCAAAAATGAACATTAATTTCAAATTCCTGAGATATTTTCCTTAATCCAAACCATTCAATTATAATTTGGATTTCAAAGTCCAATCATATTCCCCATATGATGATGATATTAACAATAAATAATATACTAAATAGCAAATAGAGATATATATCAATAGTAATTCAATATATATTTAAAAAAAAAAAAAAATAAAAAAATAAATAAATAAATAAAATAAAAAAAATGCCTGATACAAAACATACACAAATCTCATTAGGAAAAAAATTCATTCAAAACATTCCTCCTTCATTCAAATGTCAAATTGGGAAGGGAGGACCACCATCTGCATCACTACTCAGATCAACGTTAAAGTAGCAAAGAACCCATCTCTGCGAGAAACTGGATTTGAGTTGATGAGCACACTGCAACGTTGATTTGCATTACCACCACTAACTGGACGGTGAAGAACTTTTCTCTTCTCATTGTCTGGCTGCAATCGAATTACCTTGCAATGCTTTGGGAAATTTAATTGAGACAAAAGTGGCAGTCAACAGGTGAGAGAATAGTTTTCACTTGTAAATGAGCATGTAACTGAAGCTCACCCCAGAGAAATATTTTTCACTTGAATACAGTTCTTTCAACTACAGATGAATTTATATGTTATTCATGAAGCTTATTAATAAATATAAAGAGCACAAAAGATTCTCAAACAAAACTTTTCCAAATAAAATTGACATATATCGAAATCCTTCCCAGTTGGAACTCACAATGCCATTTGTCTAAATGAGTGGCTACAAAGGACTTCAATGCATTATACAAATATTGAATGGTTTGAGCAATTTCCTAAACACTATACCTTCTAATGATGATAATGATAATAACAGTATTAATAATGATTATGATGATAATAATAATAATTAATGATGATGATGATGATAATAATAATAACAAAGGTGACAGTAACAACAATATTACCATTATTATTATTATTATTGTTATCATTATTATTATCATCATTAATGATAATAATGATAATGAAGATGACAATAATAATAATAATAATAATAATAATAATAATAATAATAATAATAATAATACAAATCATTAAATAACACCAACACAAAAAAATTTATAAATAGTAAAAAAGTCTTACTTCCCAAACGACCAATAAAAACTTTTCTTCATTACCATATGTTCACATAAGAAAAAAGAAAGAAAGAAAAAAAAGTTATGTATATTTCCCAGGTACATAAAAAGAAAAATGACCATCTTAGCTACTGTATTTTAACTGAGTTTATGCACAACACTTTTCTCAGCACCTGGCGATCAGGACTCTTAGAATAACAACAATAAATTTAACCTTGACATACACACACAACGCATGCATACACATGACACACACTTATCAAAATACCATCCCTTCCAAAACTCAGTGGGAGAGGTGTGTCTGCCGTTGCTTTTATCCTCAGGAGTGTTAAAAAGGAAATGCAACGACTCCTGGGTAGTGTTTGGTGGTGCAGACTTTATAATGCACTACGTAGACCGATATACTTTGTTTCAGTTCACCTATGGAGAACACATATAACTGACAGAGAAAATCACTGATTACCATTCACTTTCTTCATGTTTCCCTTTTTTCATCATTTTCTGTGGCATGTATATACTTTCTTTTAAAGTGCCAGAAGACAAAACACATCTTCAAATTTTAAAAAATCAATGTTTAAAAACAATAATAATATAAACAATTCCATTATAATCAAACCACACTATCACACTGCAAAAGGATCAAGAGGGGATGGGTAGAAATATAAGTTCAACCTAAATATATATATATTGTCATTAAAAAAAAACTTACAAAGTTACAAAATAATGGAACAAGATTTTACAATTTCTTTTCCTTACCAAGTGTTCTATTGGCAGCCAATTTAGTACCCGTTGCTACAGAGGATAAATAAGGAAAAAAAAAAAAAAGATATATTGCAACAGTCTGATGCACACAGGTATGACAAAAATGAAACCAACCAAAAGTTATTTATAAACTGCCACTGAAATATAAACACACACAAGCACTTACACTATCACTCAAAGGATGTCCTTTGCCAACAATTTGGAGAGTAAGTATTCTGTCTTTTTCCTCCGTGAGGAGTATAAATGTACGTTGACAATAAATAAGGCTGCATCATGTACAGACTTGTATAAATGAGGCTAGAAACCGTGGTCATTTCAGGGTGTTTTTTGCAGCTGAAGGTCAAGATAAGTAAGTTACAGATTTGTGTTGCATACAAAATGTATAAATAATTACACGGTTCTCACTGGGTATACTTTATACTTTACATGGCTATTTACATATAAGAGTACTATCTTTTATTTTTTTTTCCCTTTGGTGTAAAACTAGTCTGGTGCCTCTTGGAGACTATATACCGCAGATTCTTTTAATCCTGCATAAGTAAACTTTTCATACTTTGAATCAGTTCACTTCATTTTCTGCAAACTATACAAATATCATCATACCTCTAACTATTCTATGGCAATGATCTTCTACATGAAATGGGTAAATTGTGTTTATTTCAACAGTACTTAAAAAGGCCTCTTGTCTATTACAAAATTACAATCTTCCACTTTTCTCATACCTATATATACATACGCACAAATTTTTAGCACATTGCCAGCTCGTGAGGAAATAGAAATGAATAAAGAAAAAATTATCAATTATGCCAAAATTAGGAACACTTCAATAATTTTGTTCAGTAACTGGTCTTTTCCTTGTGTCACTCAACACCCCAGTCACACGACTTGCAGTGCTGTACATGGTGGCTGTCTTGTGTGTGGTTGGCTACTCACATGTCCAGTTTGGAGAGACAGGGACACAATCACATATAACCAAGCACAATACGATGCATATCCCTCTGGTTCTAAGTTAGTTGGGCTAGGCATCACTCTTTCCTTCCTCACTCATGAAAAAAATAAAATAAAGAAATAAAAAAAATAGAAAAAAATTAACCTTGGAACTAAAAATTCTGTTAGTTCCTCCCAATGTTAGTGCTGAGCTGGAAACTGAGCACACAAACCTTGTGACACCATCCTGTTAACTGTTCCAACTTTCTATTTCAATCAACCAGTCTTCCACCAACCCACACGTACAGGTGACGCATTTGGTATCATTTCATACATGGATTACTGGTTGATCTCTACATCAGTCCTGGGCTAGCTTCTTGTCACGCGCATGCTTGTGTATCCTTTTGTGGTAGTTCTGGGCGAAGGAGTTCACTATGCTTAGGATGAAGTACGTGATCATTAACAAGATCAACTTTTCAAAGATCCATGCCAAGAGGTTTCCCCCATCCTGCAATTGAAATGGGTTGGTTCACAGTTATGAGTCTGTTTGTGAGTGTTGAAAACATTCAATAAATTATGGGAAAATAAGCATGTGAGGGGGTCTTGTTGAGGACAGATAGAAAATAATGTGTTTTGCACATAAATGGCTCTGATACACAAAATAAAATAATTAAGTAAAATAAAAAGGCAGTAACTTGCTCTACTGACCTGTGTATCTGGCCCAGTTCCAGGCTTCCTATGGAACTTGTTCTTCTGCTTCTCCAGGAATGTCTTGAAGGGTTGCTCCAACTTGGACCCTACCACAGGAACAAAGGCCAAGAGACTCACAGCCTTTGCTAGTAGTGTCTCATTAAATGCAATGATGACAAAGAGCTTCTGGATATGCATCTTGATAATGGCCTTTCCGATGAGCGTAGCACCGAAAAAGGTCCAGAAGGGGACCAGGAAGTGGCCACAGGTGATGCCAGCTAAATCAAACAGGGGGTTGGGAATCTGCAAGTAGAAACAGAAGTCAGTTGAGAATTTTGCCCAGGATGTTGAAAATAATTCTTACAGAATACATATTGCTTAGAATAGAGGAGTGATAGTACCCTGATAGTGAACAACTTGTAGCAAATTATATTGTAAAATAATTATATTGCAAATAAACCTACTAGAGCAAACATTCAATCACATTCAGTATGAAAAAAAATCCTTCCCTCTATCTCCATAAGCTATGCAGTATGTAAAGCAAACTAGAAATAATCTACACTGGCATGAACCCATCACCGTTTTACTCCACACTCACAGAGGCACAAGCAAGGATCCCAAAGAACCCGACTCTCTCGACCAGCTTCTCCACCGACAACTTTGCTCGGTCAATGAAGGACATGTCCTCTGGTCTCTCCTTAAGCCGCTGCAACTCTTCAAACTCTTCCATTTCCTCGTCATCAGGATCATAGCCTGATAGCCTTGCACCCCGTGCCATAAAGTACGGGGGTAACTCGCCTGTAATGTGATTTAGGACATTAGCATGCAGGTGCAATAGGGAAGTGTCTGATTTTTAGACAAATAATAATAATGAGAATTACTAACTACTACTTTTCAGCCTGTTTGTAATCCTTGTCATTCAAGAAATAGTTTCTCATGCAGGGTGTATCTTTTTACAATGTTGCCCTTAGTATCAGATATTAGCCATTTTATTTAATCTCATCCTTTCATTTCCCACCTCTTCCCTTTACTACAAATCTTTCTCTTGTATTTTCTACTGTATCCAATTCTTACATCCTTAACCCAATTACGACAGGTGTCACATATATGAGACACAGCTATAAGTATGTAAAGCCAGGTGTCGATACGTATGTGACGCGGCATTTTTTCTGGTCACAGTCAAAGCTCGCACACAGTCATGAAGCATTATAGCTATAACAGCACTAGCTTCAGAGCTACAGGGTTCCAGAGTCAGCTCAAACCCTTGTTTTGTGACCGATTTATGGGAAAATGCCATTTAGGGTAGTTTGTACTGCCTGGGGGATGGAGAAAAGACTCCCCATCCCTCTAATTTTTAGCCAATGCCACTAGTATCGTATAAGAACCAGCTTGGTTAATAAATCATATTTACGTCAATTGGACCCACTGTTCCACGCTCTCCAATGCTTATCAAAATATTTCAGCATAAATATGTCACACCTTCAACTTCACCTAAAAAAGACCAAGACTTAAAAAGTAATAGTATTCATCCATTTAGGTACAAAAAAGGCAAGCAATGGGAGCCAAACTCAAATGAAGTAAGCTTAAAAGGCCAATATCAGAAAAAAAGAGGAGAAAATATCTGTTACAAGAGCAAACCCCCAAACAATCCTCAAAACAGAGACACTGGCTCACCTAAAGCAGTTCCTGCCCCCCACATGAAGGCCTCCAGTCTGACTTTGGACATGATGGTCAAGATGGACATCTCCTTTCCTGTCGCAGCTTCCTCATCTGGACACATTATACTAGAAGGGAGAGAGAAAACGAGAGATTACGATTGTAAGCATTAGTGATGTGGGACGGTGAAGGTGTCCCAACATGCAGAAGTTTCATGCTAGATTTTGCATATTACTGACTGATGCAGACTTCTTCTCTTGATGTTACTGAAGCAAGAGAGGGAAAAAATGTGTTAGATATGGAAGGAATATCATAAGAAAAGAAAGATTTACTTCTCATTCATTCATTATTCTTGTTTTTTCTTTTGTTTTTTACTTTTTATGGTAAAATAGAATGATTCAGAGATCAAAGAAGAGGAAAATGAAGAAGAGAAACATCTGATGATGCAATTCAGAAGATGAAAGAACTCTTATGAATTGGAGGAGTAAGGAATGACATGCACTAATGCATATCTTAACATATAAATAGAAATTTCACTTATCCTATGAATCCTCAAGGTTCTAGCCTGGATATTCAATTATGAGGAAAGATCCACCCTTAAACTAATTCATGCATGTACATGTGTGTGTATAAATCTATATACTCAATCACGCACATCCTTCTCACTCATTTAACCCATGAAGGACACGCTGTCTTATGAACTGACGCAGATGTTCTCTCACTTGAGCATGGCTAAATATAAGATGGCCATCCTTTAGGGGTTAACCCATTAGCAGCAGATGGCATGATTTGCTGCCAAGGCAGAGTCGGTCGTAGATGTGGATGGCACTGTGCTAGACAATGTAAAGCCACCATCCTACTGCATACACCTTTTTTTTAATACCGTGACCAATAGGTTAATCAAATATGCAAGAAAAACACAAAATAACAATAATAAGATTACAAATAAGAAAAAAAAATTATATATAAGAAACACAAAATAAAAGTATAATGATTACTATGATCATTAACCCAATGCATAATAGTGACCTGACATAATACATTCATCTCAGGAGCAACGGATGACGTGATATCATGTCATGTGGTGGCAGCACTTGCCGTTGGGGACACTATATCAGGTCATGGCTTTTTGTATGGCCAGCAAGCTGGGTGAGCCTGTGCATAGCAGGTATTAGGCCTAATCATTTCAAGATACCCTGGTGTTAAGACCGAATGGAGTTGAAACTGCCCCTACATTATCAGGTTAAATGTCTGGGCAGAAAACAAGCTACCAGAAGCATGTGTGTCTGACTAAGACCTATCACCAGCTTTCTTAAATTGGTGCCTAAGGACCCAGAATCATGAGTATGATTACAATAATAATAATAAAAAAAGATATCATCATCATAAAAATTAAACCTCCCCCCCAACAAATTCCCATACAAAAAAACTCACTCGTCCGGATAGGGTGGCGAAGGAAAATCAACAGAGTTGCACGTGTACGCTGCCATAGTCACCGAGGCTATGTGAGGGCCTAAGTAAAGAAGGAAGGTGTGGAGGCCCGTACCCAAGCCCACAGAGGAGAGGATGCCCAGCCACACCCACCAGGCGCACCACCAGAACTGGGTCTCAACTTTCTGGAACAGCTGTCGAAACAAGGGGGTAAGGGTAGGGGCAGGGGTAGGGGCAGGGGCAGGGGTAGGGGCAGGGGCAGGAGCAAGAAGGTGGAAAAGATTGGAAGAGAGGAGGGAAATAATCAAATTACGAAGAGGAAATCCTTTCTTCTTATGGTTACACCAATTTAGAATTTATGTTTATTGCATTAATCAGTCTGTCTTAAAATTCAAGCAGATATAGTCTACTTATGATGAAATGTACTAAAACTTGGACATAAATAGGTATACGAGAATCAAAAGGAACGAGTGTGGACATTTTTTAAAACTTTATGCTTGTATGTTTGATTTTTTTACTATCAACAATAGTGGTCATGCTAGAAAATCTCAAAGAGCTTTTGACTCCTCACTTACAAGTTGATGTGGCCCAGGTGTCTTGTAAGCTGTGTAATAACCTCCTATAAGTAGCGCTAATAATACGACAATCGTCTTGTTATTCCATAATCTGGAAAGAAACATTGGGATTAAGTTAAAATGTGGCCTTTGATGCTTGTTCTTATGCATGTTTTGATTAGAAAAAACAACTTTGCTCTTTAGCTTTTATCAATCTCTAAAAAATATATACCATAATCACATACAGGCAAAAATAACATCTATTTTTAAAAATCAATCCCCTGAAATTATGTGGATTTCAACTTTTCTAAACGCTAAAATCTGAGATAAAATTGAATAGTCTGATTAAAAACCTGGTTTTAAAGTATATATAACTTTCCTCCAATGAGCAACCTCATACATCACCTAACACCATATTGCAGCAACAGCCACAGAAAACTGCCTAAAAAATGTGTGATCTCCTTAACCCATTCGCGCCGGTTGACGTCCTACCAAGATTTTTGCTTCCACTTTCCTTTGGTATTTTCACATAGAAGTGAAGAATATAGCCAAAATTCAATCAAATAAAACTAAAAAGGCATTACTGTATCATGTTTTCCAACTAAAATAACTCCTCTGAACATGGCAATATTTTTAAATGCCTTTACATTGTAGGAGACACATTCATGAAAACCACAAGTACAGGATGGATGAAAAATGCTCTAAGAGGATCAGCGTGGCCCCGTGCAACGAGAAAACAACCCAGCACAAAGCATTCTGTGCTTGTTATCTTCCCGGTGTAAGCGGGAGTAGGCGAAAATACATCCCATCATGAATAGGTTAAGCAATCTGAAAGCTATGCCACCAGACACACTCCTCCATTTCACCCCCCCCCATACTTAACTAAATGCCAAAGTAAAAAAACGCCTACCAGTCCACTCACTTGGCCATGTACTCTATGCTGAGAATCCCACACTCCCGGAAGAAGTAGTGAAGGGTCTGCACAGGTCTTCTCCACAGGACGATCTTCTCCCTCTCCTCCCTCTCGGCTAGCTTTTCCTCTAGGCTCGAGGTTGGTGTCGCCATACTGGAGCCGTTCGCTTGCTTAGCGTTCTTTCTTAAGAGTCGCTTCTGCGCCGAAGTCTCCCCCATGGTTATCACGTGGTTCTGTTCCGTCAAGTCAGTGCTTGCCTAAGGTAAAGGGAAGGATGAGATGGGGTAACTCAACAATTATGTTAATGTGGCAGTTAGACTGTCGATTGATACAACTGATTCAAAATATGAAATCAAGAAAAAAATTTGGTTTGTAATGTATGCTCATACAAACTCCAGCATTGTATAAAAAAATAAAAAAATAAATAAATATAAGATAAATTCAAAGTTGATCAAATAAAATAAAATAACCATTATATCTTTTCAAAATAATGATAAAGCAATATAACATTCCATTTAACAATCTACAAAGGAGCATTGGTCTAAAAATGTTAGTAAAAGCAAAAACTATTTACTCAAATTATTATGATCACAAGCCTTTTATAATACCACAATATGTGTAAACATTCCTTTTATTTCCATACAATAAGTAAATCAAAACTCAAAAATTACTTAAGAACTGGGATACACATAGTTCACCAAGGAGCATACGGCCCTCATGTATACTCTAAGAAACAACAAATCCATTCATAATGGTATTGTAAAAAAAATTACCATTGCATTTCATAGATTAACATTTTGCATCACTTAGTTACTACATTTTTGACTCTACATAAAATCTAAAGTTTATTGCACAATCGTTGTCTTGATCATTATCTCAAAGATAAGATCCGGAACTTTATCTGCATTATTTAGATACAAAAACATTAATCATCTCTTCTCTATCTTTCTAAAACATTCATTGTAACTCACTATAAAAATACATTAAATGGTCTTAAAAAAGGTATACAAAAATAATAAAACTAATAGTAATAATTCTTATAAGTAAATAAGAAAATTTTAAGAAAGTTCTGCAAATAAAAAAGTTGCTAAAATTAACAGAAATTCCTGTTTTTGCTGCCATGATAGAGAGAGAGAGAGAGAGAGAGAGAGAGAGAGAGAGAGAGAGAGAGAGAGAGAGAGAGAGAGAGAGAGAGAGAGAGAGAGAGAGAGACGAGCGAAGACGAAAGCGAAGCCCGAAACGAAAGAGCGAAGAGCGAAGCGAGAAGCGAGAAGCGAGAAGCGAAAGCGAAGGCGAAGCGCGAAGCGAAGCGAAGCGAAGGCGAAGCGAAGGCGAAAGCGAAGCGAGAAAGCGAAGCGAAGAGAGAGAGAGAGAGAGAGAGAGAGAGAGAGAGAGAGAGAGAGAGAGAGAGAGAGAGAGAGAGAGAGAGAGAGAGAGAGAGAGGGAAGGGAAGAGAAGAAAAAGGAAAGAGGAAGGTGGAAAGGGAAGGAAAAGAGGAAAA
>BOPN01006437.1:25000-27500 GCA_017312705.2 Penaeus japonicus
AAGATAACAAGATCCGACCATTGACCGTGATAAATCTAAACACAAACATCACAGATAACAGATAATGGAGATGACATTGGCAGTGCTAAATGCTTTGAACTAATGAGCTATGTCTGCTTATTTTGCTACTTCTACATTCACAATTGCTAACTGGCACTGTTTCCAAAGATAATATGAGCTAATGTATAAATTTCCTCTCCACAATACAAATCAATAGCTATATACTTTTGAGATGAAGATAATGATAACTCTAATCACTGTGATAGATCAAAGCCGATTGTACCCTTGACACATGGACAGAAGAAGCAACCAACTACGAAACAACTTTCTCACAAAGTACTGTCAAATTCAAAATACACAAACACCTTTGAAAAGAATGTTATTTTCTCTTCCAAGTTAAGAATTATTTGGCCTAAATACTACATACTATTTTTCACTCGTATATAATCAATTCAGTGTGATCAACCTGTCAAAGTCACATAACAGCTAAACAAGTTCAAGCAGGCACAGGCAACCTATCCAAATGATGCTTCACACAGTTCATCATATCCATATCATACTGCCCTGTACCTCCATCCTTTATATATAATCACACCATACTTTCAGAATAGAAAAAAAATAAAAAATCTAGAACACCATCAAGCATCTTTTTTGCCTAAAAGCAGCCTACTTTTCCCCACCAACACATCTGCTACACTGGCATCCATTGAACAACACTGGAGCCTTGCCAATGCAACAGCAGGTTCAATGACAACCGAGAAAACCTGGCAGGCTCATCTCATCTCCTAATTTTACCCACACACTTACGCTGTTTCCCTTCAAAGCAATCATGCCAGATGCTTGACACTGCTGATCTTGCAACTCATCATTTGGTTTTGTTTTCCACACAAGCAGACTATTGCTTCCCTTAGATTATCTGTCAAAATCCTGTCACTTTTGCTTTCCCTCATCTGTCATGATCATGACATCTCATGGAGAACTCTTACAAGTTCTATTAATGATCAACTGTAAAAATGAAGATTAACTTGCTTGAATTTTTCTTTACACTTCACAGATATTATTATTTACAACAGGATTAAATACCATAGAGAAAAACTAATGCAATGATCATAGAGAACACACATAAATCAACATTATTCTATTAAAAAATAATAATCTGTGAAAAGTAAAGGTAAACCCATAATCCCTTCTCACTGTCCACAGATGTATACAATAAGTGATGCCAATGCCTCTATGTCTCATGCCCCAACCACATTAACCCTTTCCCAACGGGGCAAAGCGATAACTGAAATCCCCTACGCCTGGCCATTGCAATATTGCATTGGAAACATCACACTGGCCCAGCATCGGGAATTTAGCTGTGTCACATGGGTGTGACGCACCATCGTCATAGGGTTAAGAAACCTCTACCACGTATACTCTAGCAAAATAGAGCATGAAGGCATCTCTGGTAATTCATGATCAATTAAGAAACCGATATGAGTTCTATCCTTCCAAAATATGCATAGTATAGATTCATTGACCTTTGCCACGAGAACAAAGTAAAGAGGCCATGCTATAGCCTGTAAATAGTTGGTTTAAATCATATCACTACATTTCATTAGTCAAAATAATTTCTTTTAACTGTCTCTCAGTAAGTATTTTTTGATGACAAAAGCCTAAAAAAGGCAGAGAAAAAGGACACATGAAGAAAAAGAATAAATTAATGAAGACAAAGCAAGATAAAATACAAAATTACATCTTATTTCCCCACTCCAATTTCTATGACACTTTTGGACACTAAACAGAAAATCAGAAAAAAAAACTTTAGTACAAAATTACCAGTAATGAAACTCAAAAATCATTAGTAAAATTCTCCATGAAGCATTATTTGTCAACACTACAGATATGCACAATCTAATCTCATTTAATTACACCAACATCTTCATATCTTTGAGTTACTGACTACCAATATTTGGCGGTACTCGTTTGCAGTGGTAGCAAATCTGAGTCAGATGGAGTCGGCACACAAGTGAAGAAAAATATACACATCTTATATTATAACTAGGAAAACTTAGAACAATGCAACACACCATTAGTTAATGCCTATTCAACTCCCTGTTTGAAATGCATATATATATATGTCAACTTATATTATCATGCAGCCTTTTTTTTAGCATGAGAGCTAGACTACACTGAACAGGTTTCATTCCTTAGTGAATGCCGATTTCTGTAAAGCTGTGCACGGTGCTTTGTTTTTCTATTTCTTATTTGCTTTATATCATTACGTGAGCTATTGATACAAGAATATACTGTGCTATTCGCTACTGATTACCATATAGTGTACAGATGCTACTTACAAGGTGTAATGCTACTTATTAATTACATTAAATCACAGCTCGTCTTTGGCTCATTAGATATGATTATGCTTACCAAAAATATGCTGAAAATACATATTTTGAAATGATGACACAAAAATTTAACACTTGTTAATTCAAAATCATCTTAAAATAATCAATAT
>BOPN01006437.1:32500-37500 GCA_017312705.2 Penaeus japonicus
TCACTGGCCTTGGAAAATATGGAGACCCAGACGTGAAACATGATTAATATCATCAGTGCTTTGTCCAGACTTGTGTGGCGGGTGGCCCAATTGGGGCACTGACTTATGCAGGGGCACAACATCAGGTACCCACCACCACCACAACACACACGCTGGATCAGCATTAATTTAGCAAATTCATATCAACTACCCGTACCCACTTTGGTTACTAAACATAGAAAGGTAATCACTTTTCAAAGATATTGATAAATCATATTATGTAACAATTTTACCCTAGGCCATCCCCGAACACACCCCTGGTCCTCATACACACCCCTGGTCCTTATACCTTCATATTTTGAGGAATTTAGTTACCAACTGTGTGCTACTGGAATAGAAAGTCACATACAGTCTACCGTGCTATAGACGTTGCCATTTTGTTTTACGGTGCATCGAGTAAGTTAAGCTTCCTTTTATCTTATATTTGCTTTTTTTCAGGAGGGCGACAGTAACTGATAATTTTAGGTATACAGCTTACAGTTAATGTAACATATGTATAATTATAATAAAATGTAATCTAATCCCAAGAGAGACACCTTACACATCGTGAAAATTAGTTCACATATGTTCATCATTCCCCCCTAAAATCTAAAGACAAGGAAGGCCATCAATTACCGAACTGTGACTCATCTTTGAATCTTTTTTTCAGATTATCAATATGGTTTTCAACAAATAATGTCTACTGGTAAACTGCTTGCCTATGTAAGCTATGTTTGAGCCTTTAATTGAAATGTCCTCGGACATTTCACAATAACTTTTGGCATAATCGATTCGCAACTTATAACGTAATTCTTCTTCGGATTTATAACTCCATACTACATTTTGATTCTTAATCTCCCTTCATACACACCAATCATACTAATTGGATCACCACCAAAAATATATAAATACTGACACATGGACATCTCATCCACAAATTGTAATTCTAACAAACCAAAATATATGGAATATTAAATAAACAAACCGGAACGATAATAAAACCTCGAATTTTGACGGAGGTAAAAAATGACAAATATCCATCATTCTTGAACACATATATCTCATCACACTCCCTTACAATAATTATGATATATTGGCAATAAATATCAATCGTTTTGGTATTAATCACAAGCCGACCCTTTCTGTACTGCAGCCGTGCAGCACGTTACTTCTTCCACACTTGATCATGGTGCAGTCGCTCATCTGTATTCTAAGAGCATATTTTTTCGCCTCTACAAGTCGGCTGTGTCAAGAACAACAGCTGAGCTTCCATGCATACACACACGCTTTTGTATCATATGCTGTAGTGTACGTGTGTGTGTGTGTGTGTTAGTAAGTGTTTGTGTGTGTTTGTGTGGACATAGATAGAATATATGTATTTTCGTATGTATGTTTGTGTGTTTGCATTTGCACATATATTGGTGTATTGTATGCATGCATTTGTCCTCGAAAAAGCAAGGCTTTATTGCGATGATGTAATCAACTGTAAAAATAGATATCCATTAATTAAAAAAGTATACTGGACGTTATACGTGCATAGGCCTAATGGTAATGTTGATGTTTATAATAATAATAGTGATCATAATAACAGTAATAATCATAATGATAATAATATAGATGACAATAATGATGATGGTGATGAAAATGTTAATGATAATGATAATAATGAATAAGGTGAGGATAATGATAATAATGAATAAGGTGAGGAAAATGATAATAATGAATAAGGTGATGATAATGATAATAATGAATAAGGTGATGATAATGATAATAATGAATAAGGTGATGATAATGATAATAATGAATAAGGTGATAATGATAATAATGAATATGGTGATGATAATATTAGTAGTGATAATTATGATGATGATAATAATGACATTAATAAAGATGTTGATAACTTTCATGATGATGATGATAATGATAAAATTGATGTAATATAATGATTATAGTAAAGATAGAGTAAAAAAATACAATGATAACGAAGTTCATGATAATAGTAGAGTGATGATAATAATAATGATGATAATAACGACAAAGATGAAAACAGTAAAAATAAAAAGATAGACAGAAGAATATTACCTACAGACAAAGAGTTTTCTACTATTGAGAGAGTGGGAGAGAGGGAGAGAGAGAGAGAGAGCATCAAACGTAAATAGATTCGAAGTATCCACAGGATATTTGCTTTACTAACTAAAATGAAATAGCATAATTGTGTATGTGTCTATAGATAGATAGATCGATTGTTATATATGTGTGTGTAATATATCTAAATACGAAACGCAAATGGAAGATAAATATTTCACCTCCCCTCCTCAAATGAAGTATTTTCTATTTACTTATTTTCTTTTTTCATTAAAAATGAGTATACAATTCCACTAAATTATTTCCAATCACAGTATAAGAACAAACGATACTCCGACTACCACGACATAAACTCTACGGACAACTTACGCAACATTTAATTGTGGGCCGTGATCATCAAGTTGGCGTGAGCTTTGGCTCATGATATTGCGTTGGTTTCCCAGAGCCAACGGTATTGGGGACGAGCTCGCATATACGCAGTGTTTGTGTGTGTGCGTGTGTGTGTGTGAGAGAGTGTGTCTGTGTGTGTATATATATATATGTGTGTGTGTGTGTGTGTGCGTGTGTGTCTGTTTGTTTGTTTGTGTGTGTGTGTATGTATATATATGCATATATACATATATATGTATATCATACATTTGTGTGTGTGACTCGCACACACACAACAATATATATATGTATATATATGAATGTATGTAGAAATGTATACATATATATATATACATATACATACACATATATATATACATAAATGATATATAAATATATATATAAATGTATATATGTGTGTGTATGTGTGATATACATAAGGGCAGAGAGAAAAAAGAGGTATGCAGTCTTTTACACAATATAAGTAGTATTTACACATACACATCATCTTTAAGTACAGAAAATAAGCAGCTACGCTTCTGCTTCTAGCTATACCGTTGTGTATCGTCACATTATTATCTAACAAACTGGAGAGAAAATAGCTTACAAAGGAGAAGAAAAAAAAAACAATTAAAATACATATCTCAAACAGTGAGGGAAATATCATTACCGTTTCTTTCATACAAACTTTTGTTTATCACAAAGGGATACCTGTAAAAATTTCATGCTAATTTAAACTCTGTATAAGCTCGTCACACGTAAAGAATGAATGTTTGATTCATTGCACGCATAAGGTTGCCGCAGTGGCGAACTATATGTTTTATTATTTATAGAAAAATATATTCTACAGTTCTATAAATTACAGAAACAGATTGTCAGTTCAAAATATACATGTGTTCTATATATATACATATATATATATATATATATATATATATATATATATATATTTATTTATTTATTTATTTATTTACATGCACATATACATATGCCCATCGTATTGATGTGTATTAGTGTAATATTTGTATATCGATGTATTGATGTATTTGGTATCATATATGAATACACTATATAATCCTCATAGTGTGTGTGTGTGTGTGTGTGTGTCTGTGTGTGTGTGTGTGTGTGTGTGTGTGTGTGTGTGTGTGCATGCGTGCATATATACTAGATCGGTATGGGACAATTAACAATTAACAACTGACCTTGCCCAAGAGAACATTTGATAAAATATCCAGAATGACAGGTCAAGGGTAAATGATAAAGATGATAACAATGATAATGATGAAAACGATGGTAGTGATTACGATATGCTACGCGAGAGATTAAAAATGCTAAAAATGATAATGTGTCAATATCAATGATATATATTATTATGAACACTTACTTTTGAATAGATTTTCAGTGACTTTCCCGAGAATATACTATTATATAGGGAATTTTCTAATGATCGCGAATAATTTAGCTGTTGTGTTCGATCTTTGTATCATGCTATCTCTTACACTATATTTATTTAATTATCCTTTATATATTTTTTGAAATGTCTATTCTATTAGTACTTATTATTGCTTTGAATAGTTGTACTCCATCGGGTGGCTAGATATGGCATGTGACAAAAAATTATAAATGCTTACAAAGAAATAGAACCATAATAGTTTTGTATTATCATTTTCATTTTAAATACATCGGTCAATTGGAAAAAAATTGTGAGTAATTCAATTATGTAGCCATGGAACTGTTTGATAACAGTAATTCCAAATTTGTCAGCAAATTACACTATAATAAAAAATCAAGTTAAATCATAAGTGAAAAAGAATACATATCCTATCTTTAATCAAAAGGATTCATTTACACTCATTCGTCGATCTATTCACTACTAGTGCTTAGGCGTTAACCTTGAAATAACTCTGGGTGGTGTAATGTATTACTTTAATGGCTCAAATCTTACATTAGTCATTTAGCATTTAAATGTTGCAGTACTTCAAATAGTACATTTAATAAATATCTCAATTTCAGACCAACAACTTTAATTCTTTTTTAGTTGTTCAGACATCAAAGACCCAATATCTACCAGCCAGAAATTCTTCTATGCAATTGATAAGCTGATAAGACATGCAATTACAGAAAATCTGACGCAAAAGTAATATCTACAGGATTTCATCATGGACACAGCATTCACAAACCCTCCCGTGAGAGTACACCACGCCTACTTAACAATTCTGAACTTAATTTAAGCCCAAAAACCAGGGGAGCACATAGATTTAAATTTATTACGATATACAAGAGCTTTGGATAGGCAAGCTCAGGAGTAATAATTTGAAAAGAGGAAAATTCATCCAGCTTCGAACTCCCTCGGGTCGCGCCGCTAACAGCTGATCCTCCGCGCAGGAACAACATACACGGTTCAACATTTAACTTATTATCTGACTTATTCACCCAGGGATAATGGAAGCCCTCATTCCAGTCATAAATAAGCTCCAAGATGTATTTAATACGGTTGGTGCTGATGCCATACAACTCCCTCAGATTGT
>BOPN01006437.1:45000-50000 GCA_017312705.2 Penaeus japonicus
AAATACAAGTGCAAAGAGAGCCTGCCAGTTTTTGACATCTCTTTCACAATAACAGTGAGTAGGGCTGACCTCACATGATACAGGAAGCCATGATGATGAACAATAGAACTTAAAGGATCAATGTTCAACTGTGTTACCCTATGCTTTTCATGGTGAGTTCAGTTGTTATGATATAAGAGATAGGTTGTTTCATTGTCATATAAAATCTCTTTTATCACCATTATTGGTGTTATCATTATTATCATTATCATTAACCCATTTGTGCCGGATGACATGCTGACACGTTTCGTGGTTTTTGCATCAGATGCCGGTGACGAGATATCTGGGCAAGGCTGGCGCTCAGGGTGAGCAAGTGGGCAGCCCAGGCTTGCGGCTTGTGCGCCCAAGAATCTCGAGGCATTAGGCTTATGCGTTCGAAAACCCCGGCATTACGACCTTTCAGAGCAGGAATCGCTCCAGCTTAAATGGGTTACCAGTTTATTATTAGTAACTTTCACTATCACCACTACCCCTATCCTCCCCAGGTGCCAGTAGGAGAGCAGCCTGAAGACATAGAGATGCAAATCCGAGAGCTGGTTCTGTTCTACATCGGCAACCCTAACTCCATCATCCTGGCCGTGTCGCCTGCAAACATGGACATGGCCACATCCGAGAGCCTCAAGCTGGCCAAGGAGGTGGACCCCGATGGCCGTAGGACCTTAGCTGTCATCACCAAGTTGGATCTCATGGATGCGGGTTAGTGGACTTGCAGCAGAATTTTTTCTCTCATGATGAGCATTTTACTCTCTACTGCATCTATAGTATAAATTGAAAATTTTGGGAATTATATGTATACAATTTTTTCTTAGATTCATTCACCACTTGTTTAATTATTCATTTCAGGAACTGATGCTATTGACATCCTGTGCGGCCGTGTCATTCCAGTGAAATTAGGAATTATTGGTGTTGTAAACCGTTCTCAGCAGGATATCATTGACAACAAGGTGAAGAATATTTATTGATGATCATAAGTTAAATGATGATTGATAATTTCTGAAAGATTAATAAGTGATGACATAGGATACTGGTTAATAATTGACAGTAAGACCTCAATGTAAGATTTCATTTCTACTATATTCACAACACAAATGTTCATCTTATCCAGAAGAAAGTAAGATTCACATTTCTTAATCTTTTTAGAAAAATATCAAAGAATTATTCCCACTAACCATTTCCTTTGGCATTTACAGACCATCAAGGATGCTCTAAGAGATGAAGCTGCTTTTCTTCAGCGGAAGTACCCAACATTAGCAAACCGCAATGGAACTCCTTATCTAGCCAAGACCCTGAACCGCCTGCTGATGCACCACATCAGGGACTGTCTTCCAGAACTGAAGGTGTGCTATTTAGGTTTTAGGAATATCAGCAGTATCCTTTATCATTTTCGCTCCATAGTCTTTGCTGTCATCTTCACATTGTTTTTACATAATCCATACACATTTTACAAAATGTTATTGGAACATATGCCAAGTCCTCCGTCTGGGGATGGCTGATGAAGGCAGGTGTACAAAAATTTGAAATATTGCAGTATCCTCATTGTCCTTAGCACCTCATGACGGGTGTATTGGAATGAGGACCATGACAACGACAAATTACTAGGGATAAGGCTTTATATCATAGGAAATGCAGTGCTATATTTTAACTTTATGATATGAATTTGCATAGGTATTGATTTGTGTTGACTTGATAATTTGGATTTCCTTTAATCCACAGCTTTATTATTTTTAATGAAGCATCAGTGTTTTATTATTCAATTATGTTAGGCACAGTAAATATTACACAGACAAAATTATTAAGATTAATTCTACTTTTAACCCACTCACGCCGGATGACGTGCTGACACGTTTCGTGGTTTTCGCGTCCGACACCGCCGCCGAGATATCTGGCCAAGGCCGGCGCTCGGGGTGAGCGAGCGGGCAGCCCAGGCTCGCGGCCCGTGCGCCCGAGAATCTCGAAGCGTTCGGATGATGCGTTCGAAAACCTCGGTATAGCGACCGTGCAAAGCCGGAATGGCCCCGGCGTGAATGGGTTAACCCATTGCGTATGGATGTCATGACATGCATGACAGAGGAGCTTTGGCTTGATGATGGGCATCATGACGTACATAACGTACAGTGTTATTTTATTGTGCTATGAGAAAGGAATGAGTGAGGATGACTATTACAGTCATAATTACTATAATTACCACAATATTAAGCAAACCTAACATCCAAAACCTAGATGGCACAACTTTCTTCTAGCACCAACAGGAGAGAAAGCTTTGAATGGCACTCATCCATGGTCTCTATTAACCCACACAGGACGGGTGGTACAGCATGTGTACCGCGCATTCAAAAGCCCAGTTGCCGGGCGGCACAGTATTGTGCCAGCTATTCAATTGATTTAGGCCTAATAATTCGAACGCCCCGGCATTTGGACATTCTAGGCTAGAAATCCCCCGTCGGGAATGGGTTAAGCACAATCTTTATAGAACGATGACACACAGCAAGTAAGTCTCTCAATACAATAAAACACAAAAATGGCTCTAGTTTTACAATGAGGGAGTAAAATAGGGTGGGAAAAGTCGAAGTATGTTGTGTGAAGCTGCCTTGTTCCGAAATAAAACCCATCCTGGAGAATAGGCAAGCAAATCTATCCCCCGTCCATATTGGGTTAACTTGTTGATCAATTACTACATCAGAATAATTTTGTTTACCAACTAAGATCAGAGAGGCAAGGACTGACAGGAAGGAAGGCCACCATTTATATTTAATAAGGAATATTACAAATATTCTAACTCTTCTATTTCCACAGACACGCGTCACCATGATGATGTCGCAGTTCCAGTCTCTGCTCCATAGTTACGGTGATGATGTCCAGGACAAGGCTCAGACACTGTTGCAGATCATCACAAAGTTTAATGCTGCTTACTGCCAAACCATTGAGGGCACTGCCAGGAACATCGAGACAACTGAACTGTAATTTCCATATTCTCACTCTCTCTTTCTTTTTCTTTCTTTCTTTCTTCCCTTTCTTTCTTGTCTGTCTTACTTTGTTTTTGTCAGAGCTTTTATGAAAATTATTTTTCCATTGGCTGTGCAACGGTAGAAATCTTGTTCCTGATTAGAATTACACTTAACACCTAGTTATATGAGGGACTAGCTCAAAAAAAAAAAAAAAAAAAAAAAGCTAATTCACAGTCAATATTTAGTTTTAATGAACTCTCAACAAAGATTTCTAATTTTGATTAATTCACAACAAATGATTTGTTTAGATTATTTCAAGTCAGATTTCTTGATGTAATTAATTTACAGTTCTGATTAATTCACAGCAGATTAACACTCCATTTCCTCTCAGGTGCGGAGGTGCTCGCATATGCTACATCTTTCATGAGACATTTGGCCGCACCCTAGACAGCATTCACCCTCTTGCGGGACTAACGCAGATGGATATTTTGACAGCAATAAGAAACGCTACTGGCCCAAGGCCTGCACTCTTTGTACCAGAGGTGAAGCTTTGCTTTTTTGTGTTCAGTGAATTTCTTTTGTTGATTTATGAGAGTTTTTGGTAAGAGGTTTTGTTTTACTCTTCAGATATTTTTTGATTGTTTTTTTGCTGTGTAAAGATTTTAGAAAATGTGAGTTTGTGTCTGGAAGAATTTTTTTTCATAAAGAAGTATCTTTAGTGGTCTAGAATGATTATGTAGAACTTTAAAAACATTATATTGTCACTTGAGAGTTATCTAGTCAATAAAACATTTTTATTTTTCTGGTAAGATCTCGCAAATATAACTGGAATATAAACAGTATTCAGAAGGTATAATCTTATTGGATTTATTATCTTACTGTATGATTTTATTTATTGTAGGTGTCTTTTGAACTGCTAGTGAAGAGACAAATCCGCCGGCTTGAAGAGCCATCCCTAAGGTGTATTGAGTTAGTTCATGAAGAAATGCAGAGAATTATCCAGTTCTGCGGTACAGAAGTAAGATATTACGTTTCATCTTGGAAGAATTTTATTATTGTTATCTGTGTTTGAATATTTAGAGATTTGTAATTTTATTATTGGTAGAGTATTTATAAAAGATTGATTATTCTCTCTCTCTCTCTCTCTCTCTCTCTCTCTCTCTCTCTCTCTCTCTCTCTCTCTCTCTCTCTCTCTCTCTCTCTCTCTCTCTCTCTCTCACCCTCTCCCCCCTCTCCCTCCTGCCTTTCCTCTCTCCTGTATTTTTATTTTCATTGTCATATGATTGCTTTAGGTCCAACAAGAGATGCTTCGCTTCCCAAAGCTACATGAGAAGATAATAGATGTTGTTACGCAGCTACTCCGCAGACGTCTCCCTCCAACAAATTCAATGGTAAGGAGTCTTTGAGGTGACTAGGGATTGTAGTGTTTCATTTATTTGCATATTTATTTATTTATATATGTTTTGGTACCAGTATTCCATGATTCACAACTTCAGCTAAGACTAAAGACATCTTCCAGCATTTTAAAACTTACTTCCTCTTCTCAGGTGGAAAACTTGGTTGCCATCGAACTGGCCTACATCAACACAAAGCACCCGGACTTCCGCCCTGATGCTTCTCTAGCCTCCACCCTCGTTTCGGATGAGGAGAAAGCGCGTAACATCCCTGTGCGACGCATCCACGGTAATGCCCCCTCAACCTATGATCACGAGCAGCCCAAGGTAAGGAGGCATCTTATTTCTTTTCACTATTTGGTTGGTTTATCATCTTGTTAGAGAGTTTTTTTGTGTGTGTTGTTATCTTGTGGTGTTAGTGTAGGAGAGAGGAGTTGAATTGCTAGTGGTGTGTTAGGTTGTGTTGTGTGTGAAGTTAGTGTAGATTTACTGATTTTTTTTCGTTTTATGGTAGATGTATTCCTTTATTATGCATGAAGGTATTGTTAGAAATCATTATTAATAAGGTGCAATATTAGTGTGTGATTCATATGCATGTGTATCGAGAAGTTATAGAGATATG
>BOPN01006437.1:55000-57500 GCA_017312705.2 Penaeus japonicus
TTTGTATCACATTGTTTATACATCATACAAAGACCTATATCACATTGGTATGTATGTATTACACATGGCATACTACATACTGTGCACTCCACTTTTATACCATTAGTATAGATACTTGGGATTTCAATGAAATCTGAAACTACCCTCTTTTCCTATCATTCTGTTGAATAAGGGTAAATACAGGTAATCTATTTTGAGATAATTTTTTTTTTTTTTTTGCTTTCTTTCTTTCTCTTTATTCAATATTAAAAAATGTTTTGAAAGAAAACCCCACAGCACTCCTTGCACCTGCAATTGCAGAAGGGGTTTCACTCAAGGGCAAAGTTTAGAATGCTTTCTGCAAAGTAGACTGTAGAAAGTCAACATAGATTTGCCCCTTTGTGATACCTCCTATAGCCATCATGCCTGAATTTTTTTTAAGCTATTACTAAAAAGTCAATTTGACTTGAATGATTATACCATTTTTTGCTGTATTTAATTTTATTAATACAATGTAATCTTACTAATTTCAGTTGATCTCTCAATACGCCATGATTATTTCACGGACCTCTTAAGATCGTGTAAATGTAGATGGAAGTTGTCGTTAATCCTCACCTCTAAATCTTACTAAGTGGTGGTTAAACTGGATATTAGATACTATATCTTAGATTAAGAGTTAAATTCACATTGTTCTTTTACAATGCTCATGAAATCTGGATAGTTCAAACACTCTTTGAATCATATTTGTGTATGATTTTTAGACAGCCTTCTTATTATATCCATAATCTTGGAATGGACTTTTTAATGAATGTTTAGTTTTAAAAGGACTCTTTAATTGATGCCTAATTAGAAAGATATATATATATATATATATATATATATATATATAATATATATATATATATATATATATATGTATATATAAATAATGTCTTTAACTTGTGCCTAATCATTAAATTAACATTTTAATAGATTCCTTAATATTCAAGTTGATTTAAGTCAAGGTTTTATGTGTTTGGTCTTATTAATGTCTAAGAGATGGCCTATCTTTCTTGTGGAATTAATTTCTATGAAATTAGTGTGGTTTCATGGCAGTTGATTGCAGTATTTCATTTCTTATTTTTAATCTGATTTTTAAAAAATTCCTTTCTTTTTCTTTTTCTTTTTTCTTTTCTTTTCTTTTTGTGTAGATAGATATAAAGGTAGGTTTTTTGCCATAGAGGAGCTGCTGCTGCCAGATATGTCATAATTGGGTGAAGGGCTCACCCGTAGTCTATTCAACTTCTATGCTTGTTATTTTATAAATACTCAGATTTTTTCATGTTAAGAAAAGGAAGAGATATGAAGTAAAAAAAATATATATACATATGTACATATCTATATTTTATATATATATATATATATATATATGTGTGTGTGTGTGTGTGTGTGTTTATGTATGTATGTATGTATGTATATACACATTTATGCACATGTGTATATAAGTTATTATACTTTGACAACATTATTGAAATTACAAATATAGATATTGTGCTTATTTATTCAAGAGAAATCAAGTAGTTTATTGTACAGAAATAACCCACTCATTGTTGCTTTGAAGCTGTTTATGCAATGTGCTTTGTCATGAGGCTTTTAAGTAACAACATACATTTTGATATGGCTGTGTAAATTAAGAAAATGGAGCAGGTAACGCTTACCATTTCTTCACACAATGAATGGGTTAAAATGTTGTTCGTATCAGTATCCTATCTTGGGTTAAGGTTTAAGCATAGAAAGATCTCTATCTTTTGTTTAAAGGATTTTGTTAGAGAGTAGAGGGAAGGTTTTCTTAGAGAGAGGAAACGCTTTTAGCATAATGCTTTGTTAACCCTTAATACAAATTTAATCATTTTGTAGTTATTAACATGTATTTGTTAAGTATTGTTTGGACTATACTAATATGTTATGTAATGATTAACACCAAAGGAATTTTGGTAGTGGAGGTATTTTGTCTGTGTGTATTAGTCATAATTATTTTATAAATGATTTTATGGTTTGAAAAAAATATATATATATTGAGACCTCTTTTATTCCAGGATTATTATTTTTTATCATAGAGCAGAAATATGGCAGTAATAATATAGATTTTTTAAAGATGATAATGCTTCTGTATGTATTTATATGCAGATTTTATGATTTAAGAATATCCTCTTTTTTTCTTTAACTATTTTTTTTTTTTTTTTTGCATTGTAATGTTCGTATTTTCTTTCAAAAGATTACGATGGCATGTCATGAGTAAATAAATTATATAGGTAATCGCTTCATTACTAATACCACGATCTGATAAATATGCTTTTGTTGGGGTGTGGTAAGATGTGTGTATTTTCATTGATCCAACATTATTGGTTTTATTAATTTTGTCTTCATCTTTTCTAAGTTGTGCTTGTTATTGTTAGCTTATTATTAACCTTCTTTTGATTAATAGAATAAGCTAGATTTTATGCGGCAATGTAATGATTGTTTTCAATTTGGTGGTGATTGG
>BOPN01006437.1:67500-75000 GCA_017312705.2 Penaeus japonicus
TTATTCTCAAAATTACGATTATCTGATTTTATACCAGGTCTATATCATTACTTATATCATGCCCACATCCATAATATGTTTATTTCTACATTCACTCCATTTCATATACTGGAACTATTAAGTGTAATGTGCACTCTTGTTGACAGTCAGTAGCAATTTCACTGTCTCTTATTTTCATATTTTCTTCACATCTGTCTGCACAAACATCACATATCCATGTCACAGGTATTTATCTCTCTTCATTCTTGTCCATATTTTGTTATCATTTCACTTGTCACACACTTGAATGCAGTCACTCTTTTCTCATCACACATATCTTGATACTAAGCCCTTTTCACAAGATCAGCACTTACCTCTAGTCCTTTCCTCCAAAATCTTTGTTGATATGATAATTTTGTAAGTAGGTTCAGCTCCTTCCTCTTTAAACAAAAATGAAATAGTTTGGAAGCAGACTTTCTTGCATTACCTTAATTTTCACTAAGATTAATTAGTTTTATTTTTATAACGGTTATCGTCATCTTTGTCACCTTTACCTTCATTATCATTACCATTGTCATTGTCATTGTCATAGTCATCATTATTGTAGTTGTCATCATCACTACAATGATCAGTTTAATGGTTCTTCATTAGATTTTTTACAGTTAATGGTAACATTATTCATATAGTTTCTCCCAGAGAAATTGAAGCCTAATTTAGTTCTAGGAACTTCTTGGAGCTGAATGTTGTTTGCATGTTTGTGTAAGGAACTGACAAGTTCCACAGTACATATAAGTTGATCCCTTACTAAAAGAAAATATTTACTTCTATACTTATTTCCTGATAAAAAAGACCCTCACTCAGTTCCTTTGTAAAAGAAGTAAGCATGTATATCATTCCACCATAACTGAGAAAACTGCAGATCCTTTGATAATCAGTGAAATTGCCATTATTATTATCTTTTTTTCTTTTATTTTATTTTTCAGTCAAGTCTTTTTGTGTATAATGTATTAACACAATTCCTACCATTTGATCCCCCTGTGTGCGTGTGATTGTGGGCTTTAGCAATTAGCTCTCTCGGCCTTTGACACCATCATTAATCCCGACCAAGGAGTAGAGGTTGGTTCCCCCCCACCTGAGGTTTAGTCATGCATGTTCCAATCTCAATCTATCTGTCTGTCTCTCTTTGTGTATCTCTCTCTCTCTCTCTCTCGGGTGTTGCTGGACATGATTGTTTTGGAGGATTAAGGTAGCAATAACCCATTCACACCAGGGCGATTCACACCCAGCATTGTGAATGGTCACAATGCTGGGGTTTTCGAACGCATAGGCCTAACGCCTTGGGATTCTCGGGCACACTAGGCGTGAGCCTGAGCTGTCCGCTCACTCACCCCTAGCGCCGGCCTTGACCAAATATTTCGTCACCGGCGTCTGACGCAAAAACCACGAAACGTGTCAGCACGTCATCAGGTCTGAATGGGTTAAGTTTTAAGAGACAGATTTTATTTGACCTAAAACTTTTTTTTTCTTTCTTTCTTTCATCTGTTATGGCCTGGAGGTCTCTTGGGGCCTATACTTCTGCCACCTTTTCTTTGCCTTCATTATTATTTTCCTTGTTTACTTCACCCCCTCCTTCATCATCTTTTTAATCTCCTTTTTCCAGTTCTTTCTCCTCTTCCTAATCATCTTCATCTACTTCTTCATCATCTTGTGTTTGTTACTCTCCTTTCCTATCTTTTAAACTTTCTCTTCCTGGACTTCTCAAGAAGGAATTCAGAGCAACAAATATTCCTGATTTGATAGGAACCTTTAGGCCTTTGTAATGATACTGTTAGAGTCCTCCTTATAGCAAACAGATTTAGGTTTCTCTAATTCACTCTTTTATTATTATTATTATTATATAATTTTGTTATCAGAATTAACTAACTATTCGGTTTAAAGAAATTTTAAAATAATCTTGTTCAGTAACATCTGTATGAGATGGACAAAGGTTAATTGTTAATGTAAGACAGGAGAGACAGCAGCTTAGTGTCTATTGTGAATATTATGTTTGTTTGGGTTAGAGTGTTATGAAAGACATGTTTTTTGGTTCTTCCTGCATGAATTTCCAGAAGATTGCGGCTGAGATATCTTTAGTTTTTGGGTGTAGATAAGCCCCTTTCATTAGTAGAAAGTTCATGAATCATCTGTGGATAGGTTTTTTCATGACTTTGTATATTCATGTTGGAAGTAATGTGATTTTCAAATGGTGTTTAACTATTGTGAGTTTTCAGTATTTCACAGGTATTTTTTTGAAGATATTATGTTGAATTTTATGCTGAGTGTCTCTATACTTTGCATAAAAAAGTACATCTTCAGTGTTTATTGACAAATGCACTTTAATAAAGTGCAGATTGTGTTTTGGTGTGTTATAGCACTGTATCTAGTATTTATGTCTAGAAATCACAATTTCTCATTGCTTATATTTCAGCAATGCTGCAAACTTACTTTTGTGTTTTTGAGAAGTTAACATGTTTGATGGCTTTTGCCCTCTGGTTTCCATAGTCTTTTAAAACTGTAACCAGGGAAAGACTGTCTTTTATATTCTGATCACTAGGAGATGAGGTAAAGTTTGTTACATTCCCAGTCATTGCATCCTACACCAACTCATGAGTCACCAGTGTATAGATTGCAAATTAGCGACAGATATTGCATGTGATGCTTTTTTTTCTTCATTGTTAATATCAAGAAATGAAAAAGTGCAGCTACAGATCACCAGAAATGCCTTTTGAGATTATATACACAATTTCCAATACAGATGCTTAGGAAAGATGATAGTGTCACTAGATTTATTGCTTATATTATATATTTTTCTTCCCCATTTTGAAATAGGATGAAATCAATACTGTATTGCAGTCAGTATTGCATTTCATCTTGCATATTTTGCTTCAGCTGACCTACCTCCCAGTACTAAGCACTTAGTGTAACAATGCTTGCAGATAAGATACAGTCACAAAGAAATGAGTATTTATTTTTCTCTTTATATATTCATTTTTTAGTATCTATGATAAATCTTATCTAGCTTTTTGAAAACTATATGAGAGCCAAATAGTTAATTCTTCAAGGAGTTATTAAAAAGCATATGATGCTCTTGTAACATCAACAACGAAACCAAGTTCTCTACAGGATGAGGGAGTTTAGTCATACTAAATTATTAACTTTATTTCATCGTCTTAATCAAAAGATATGTGTTCAGTAATGTAGATTGTTTATCATGAGAGTTAGTATGTTTGCAAAAGACCCAAATGCTGTATGAATGAAGAACTCTAGACCTTTACAGTAATTAATACCTACTTGTTAAGTCTGATGTACATTTACAAACAACTTTCTTCTGTCTGTGAGTCTCTATTATGTTTCCGTCTTAAATATGATAACTATATGTTGATTCCTTGTAACTTTATGATACCTTCTCAACTTCTTTAATCCTTGAGATAACATGGAATTCTGAGCCTTATTATTAACATGCTTCCTTAAAACAGAAGACCCTTGATACTAGATGTCCCAAGGGCAGATTTTAGAATACTTCTGTTGCCTTTAGTTCCATCCATTATTAGATTTTTTTTCTGATATTTTTTGCCTCTTGCTACTTAGCTTCCTTGTCATTTTTCTCTTTTCCCTCTCTCACTCTGCCTCTTTATTTATCACTCTGTCTGTTTCTCTCTTTTTATAGACCCCTTGATTTCTCTTTTGTTTTATTTATCTATTTGTATCTTCCCTCTTCATACATTTGCAAACTTATGATCAAAGGAAGGCAAACATTGCTAGTGTTTGCTGTTCCATGGACCCAAAATGTTAAGGCACAGATGATTTCACAGTTAGAAATGGTCTGTGTGTTGAGAAATGATTCTAAGTTTGCCTTTATGAACTGGGATTATTCTAAGTACTGACTTTTCAAACAAACTTGTGTGCTTTAGGACTTCAGTAACGGCACTGCACCCAGGTGTATGTACCTCCTTGCTCTCGTATACACACTCTGCAAGTCCTTGTCGCTTAGCGCACTGTAGCTGCTTGTGCTTACTAGTCTTCCCCCTGTGTGGGTGTGGTGTGCATTGACAGGTTGGAAAGGTACCAACACCCCCTGAGGGCGGCATCCTGTCTCCACAGAAGCCAGTCAACCTGCTGCCAGAGGTTCCCATGCAGCAAACACGCAAGCTCACCGAGAGGGAGTCCAAAGACTGTGAGGTTATTGGTGAGTAATGGCTGATGTTTATACTGAGGAGCTTTCTTCTTCCTTTATGAGAGATTGGAGTTCAATTATTATCTCTCATTTCTTTTCCCTTTCTTGGACGAGATTGTGAGTAGTGACAGTCCTCTTTTTTTTTCTTTAGAGGATTAGGAGCTATATATCTTGAGTAAGAAAGAAACTATCTCATACACACTTTTATAGCATTTTTTCACGACAATCCTCAACCCACAGAGCGCCTGATCAAGACTTACTTCTACATTGTACGAAAGAGCATCCAGGATAAAATTCCCAAGGCCATCATGCACTTCTTGGTGAACCACGTCAAAGACAACCTCCAGTCGGAGCTTGTGAAGCATTTATATCGCACGGAAGAGATTGACACCTTTCTCTCAGAATCCCCAGAGATAGCTCAGCGCAGGAAGGAGGCTGCAGAGATGCTGAAGGTGAGACATTTGCAAAGATGATGAGCAGCAATGAGATGGGATGGATGTTCATTTAAAACTGGTAGAAGGATGAGAAAAGGGATAAAGGGATTGGAAACTGAAAGAAGTAGTACAAAATTGAAGGACTTAAAATTTTCATAAGTAAGAACTAACAATCTATGAAATTGAATATATATTTTGTAAAGGTGTAACACTTGGATTTTTAAAATAAAAAGGGAAGTGAGAGAAGCTTAGGGAAATGGTGTGTTTTTCACATCCACATAATTAGTTCATATTTATGATTTACATGTTAACTGACTTTCCTTCCTTCTTCTTCCAGGCTCTTCAGAATGCCAACGTCATTATTGGGGAGATCCGTGAGACACACATGTGGTAATGAAAACTTCATAGACAAGTTGGACAAAATCAATGAATACACATGATATCATTTAATATTATTTTCATGGTAGGAAGCAGTGGTACTCTCAAAGGTGTCTTTACATTGTTTAACTGTGAATGCATTTTTTTTTCTTTATGTTTTTTTAAGTTTAGGACAGACCCATTTTTTCAATTTGTAACCAGTCCACAGAGTTTTTATTCTGCACACATTGTGGAAGTGGGATAATAGATTTATACATATATTAAGATGTATGAAAAAGAGATCTCAGTCTGGTACCAGATCTTTCATTTTTTGATATTTGATAAAGAAGAGATTTCTCAAGGATTTCTATTATTTTACATAATGGAATATTTGATACTACAATACATCATCCCCTTTGCTGCCTTATGCTATTCCTGACAGTCTAGTGTAAAGTTATCAGCAAATCTATGTACTTACTCTTCTCTCCATCACTGTAATATCCTGGGAATATGCAAGAGCACATGTACAAGCATAAGTGCCGGTGGCCAAGGCAAACCATAAAGGCAGACATTCCCAAGACTCTCCCACATAATAGCCTGTAGACCACTGAAAAGATGAATATATCTAGTCAACATGATGGCTGTATTTAAAAGGTAACTAACAGACATAATTTACATTGATTGGTCTTATGTTTGTGATTGTTATTAGCTCTCATAAAGGATGTATGATTTGCATGACACAATCCACTCAACTCCAAGAAGGTTGGAATACATACATTAGTAACATGCTGATCTTGCAGTTTTATTGTTTTGGTAATGTTTAGTATACCCAGTGTCCACTTCAAGTTGTAAACTCGGCCCAGTATGTCCTAAGATGCAATTAATAATAGGAAGGCTGCAATAGCTGTGTTAACAGATCTTCTGTAGATATACTTTCCCTGTGTATATATATATAGATATGTAATTTGTATGATTTTTTTCTCTCTCTCTATCATTTACATCATGTAGAAGATAAGAATGTTATTTGGCTTACCTTGTGTTGCCAGTTGTTCACAAATTTACTTAAAAACAAATTAGAACAAATGTACCTAAGAAACTAGAACCTATTTCAAAATGGTTGACAAAAGGCCCGGTGATCAGTTGTTTTGATTATTCATGCAACACTTCAATGCAGTGATTCTAGTACTTCTTTTATTTAGTAGATGGGTATGTTATCAGTAAGGATGTGCTCCGTGCTGTGTCGATATAGTATCTCCTCAATACATGGAAAAACGAACTTGACTCGGTGATTGCACTTTAGTAGTTATTTTGGTTTATGTCTTAGCAGAAAAGGAAAATATTCTTGCATCAAAGTTTTGGTCGTTCAACTTGCAAATTGATAGCCATACACATAATGAAGAAATTATAAGGCTGAAATTCCTTTTTTTCCAAGAGCACAAATATTCCAAATGCTAAAACTTCACCTGTAGGTAATTGAATTGCTGTGATGGACTTTGAAGATGTGAATTCTAAATTATACTTTATGTTCAATCACATCCATTAAAGTTAAGAAGTAAACACATAATTCTGAGAAGTGACTGCATATCCATTCCATACAGAATGATAAGTGTCGCCTAAATTTCCCTTTTGTATTATAGGATAAGGTGAATTATTTATCTTGTTAAAAATACCTGGATGTCTATTTTCAGCCATGTCATTGTTATTTGTAATATAGGAAATACCAGATATTTTTTCTTTATTGGTTTTGCGTGATGAATGTGTCAGTACTACTTTTTTTTTTTCTTCTTTCTTTCTTTCTTTTTGTGGTTATTCAGAAAGTACAGAGGTTGGTTTGAAAACATGATTGTAGTGTTAGCACTTGATTTATATTTGAATTTTCCTTTTTTTTTATTGTTTTTGAAGTGATCTTATTAATACTCATATAGGATTTAGAAGGGAACAAACATTTTGAAAGAATGAGAGTGCATGTTGTATGTTTGTGTGCCATTATTTATACTGTTTTATTGTATATTTGATCAGTTTTGGCTTATATATGATGATACAGAACTATGTACAAGTCTTTGTTTTATGTATGATCACTGTAAAATATACTTATGTTCAGAACTGTAAATATTTGTTCCATTTTGATGGATAATGTGTAAAGTGACCGAGACATTTCAAGGCTTTTGTTAAGAAATGTGCGCATGTATGCAGGAAGAAGCTAGTGCTATTAAATGAAATTGGTCACGCATAAGGACGCGGAAAGCAGGAGTGCAAGACGTCTTCAAATTGTATAATCTGCTGCTATGAATGATACTTTTTATCTTACTCTCTTTACAACTTTGTCTTGCTACAAATTACTTCAATGCCTCTATTCATTGAATTCCTATTACTATACTAACAGCTTCATTCTTTTTGTAAATAATGCTTAGTATTATTTGTAAGGATTAGAAATAAAGGTGTTTGTTCACAGTAGACATTTTTTATTTATCCTGTCTTTTGAAATGAACTTCAAAATATCTCTAGCCCATCTGCTAC
>BOPN01006438.1:10000-12500 GCA_017312705.2 Penaeus japonicus
TTTGGCTCTGTGTATTGCACATTCTAAGCAATAAAGATGCGTGTGTCCCTCGGCGTACGGGACTTTTGAAGTGTACGAGTACGTAGGTATGCACACGCTATTGCATATGTAAAATTGATGGGTCATAGGGAATGTAAACACTACACTCTCATGTAGTTGTATATAGTCTTTATGACACTCACTTCGTACTGATATTTTATCGTACGATCTTTATTTTAAAAAATACGAGATAAAAGGGTAAACTAACACGTCCATACAACCTTTGGTGCTTCATTGATGTGTACTGTGCTAGTAAATTCTAGCATTTCACGTTGATATGATGTTCATTTAATATAAAAACGGGGTTAAAAGAATTCAATACCATAAAAGGTCAAACTATCATATGAATGGATTATCAATCTGTAAGTAATATTTATTTGAAAATGACGTTCACTTAGCCTTTATCATAATTATCTACATCCTATAGCTAGATTTATATGGGCTTTTCTCTCTCTCTCTCTCTCTCTCTCTCTCTCTCTCTCTCTCTCTCTCTCTCTCTCTCTCTCTCTCTCTCTCTCTCTCTTTCTCTTTCTCTTTCTTGATTTTGGCATCCCGTTTGATCGCAGTTGAGGCGTTCTCCCGCCTTAATCTGGAAAGGCGGCTTAAAGCGGTAGTGGTTGAGGGAGAGTAGTCTTTTTTTCTTCTTTTTAAAAAAAATTCCGTTGCGTCCCCTGGAAGCATAAGTTCACGGACTTCCAGACGTAGTCATTTTGTTATCATATATTCAAGATTCTAGTAGTCGAATGGTTATATATATATATATATATATATATATATATATATATATATATATATATATATATATATATTATCCTTATATTCACACTGTGTTCTCCTCTTTATTGCTATTATAACTGTAACCAAAAGTAATATAATTTTGAGGAATAGATTTTTTTTTTCAGATACGTAAGATACAGTCGGATAACACCGTTTTTTATAATGGACCCCACTGCTTACTTATTTGTTTTGTGGCAAGTAAACAAGAAACAAATTATACTGCTTCTATAAGCGAGATATATCCCATATAATAGTATAATTGGTAAAACTCTACGAATATATTCAAAGCCAAAAATAGAATGAAGATGAAATTTTCAGAGGAATAGCCACATTGACGGAGCGATCATCTGAAAATGGTAAGTGACATTCCCATTTGTGAATATTTTTTCGCTATGAAGTCTTGGCGCCTGCCTGCCTCCCTGCCGAAATGAGTGGCGTAAGAATATGACATAAGTGCACTTAGGAGTGCATCGTGGTATTCATAATTTTGAGATGTGCTGTGTGCAACCGCCCACCAGCGTGAATACAATCCAAGATCCATCGATGACGATCAATTTAAAAACTAATGTTGTCTTACCTGCGCATTGGAATTCACATAACACTTAATTTCAAACTGTTCACTGATGTTTGTTGCAAACAGGAGAATGTTTTTGGCGGCGATGGTTGCGGTATGTGCTGTGCCATAAATATGTCAAAATCTGTTCATTGCTAATCGTTGTAAATATGTAAATGGCTTGCAAATGATCAACTAAGAAGCATTCTTTTTTGGTGAATATATACTCGACTTCGTTTCATCACTGAACCATTTCTATTGTAGACTCAAGCTGCTCATTGTGTTACAGTATCTATTTACCCTTGTGTTGGAATAATACAAATGACCATATTGAGGTTGCAATACGTGTTTTTTGTAACATCACGTGTTGTACATACGACTGATAATGATAATCTTGAAAACATTACTACTACTACTTCCACTACTAGTGTTGTTGTTACTATGACTAGTAGGAGTAGTAGTAGCTATGAGTACTAATAAACTAATAAACATAATGATGATAATGATAAGTACAATAATGATAATAATACATTTACATAGAACAAAAATCCACAATGATAATGGAAAGGATGATAACAATGCAATAAATAGTAGAATAATTCAAAGAAGCTTCACCGTCTGCGTTCCCTTTAATACTTTTTTTTCTCACTTTTGTGTTGTTTTTTTCTTTCATTTTTTAAATTAACAAAGGTAATTATGAAGTAATTTGATGAAGCATTCTTCTCTAATGTTGATAGTAACCTAAAGCAAAACATAAGTGTGTATTTATTGAAGTGAATGCCATTCCTGTTATGTAAACGCCTTATACAGACGCATTAGGAAGAATTTGCATAATAAATGTTGTTTTATGGAGATTATTACACAAAACGGGGAGATAAAACGGGGCCTACCATTGTGAAAAGAAAGATAATAATAACATTTCCACTAAAACCGCGCAATTGCCTTTTTTTTCTCAAGCACGAGTAATCGCTTTCAGCTAATCATAGGCATTTATCTATTTATAGCTAGCACAATGACTTTTTTTATGGAGTCACCTTAATTCAGAATCACTCGGCTAGAAAATTCAGAAATTACTGGTCGTGAATTTTGTAAAGACCGAAAGAAGAGAAGGAGAAAGACAAAGAAAATATT
>BOPN01006438.1:27500-35000 GCA_017312705.2 Penaeus japonicus
CCTTACGAAGTTACAACAGACAAAAAAGAAAAAAAAGAAAAAAAAAGAAAAAAAAAGAAAAACTTTTTAAAATACAGTTTCATAATACCAGACGCTGAAAGAGAATATTGTTACTTGTCATGCGAAAGAAAATATAAAAGATGAATGATGATAATAAAAAAAAAGTATATGAATGAAGTGAACTATGCAAGGTGCTCGGCTTTGATTCCGTGTATGAAAATGCACAGTGTTCACCCGTGTTCGCTTCAGTTCCTTTGAGCGTGACTTATATAAAATAGGAGACATAAAGTATATGCATTATTTATTGCATCAATTTTCTCAGTCAGTCAGTAGAACAAAAATGCTTTTTGAAACCAATGGCGACCATTGTCCGGAATAGTCTTCGTGCATGTACATTTACTTGTGTATTGATGGCAAGACGCTGGTTTCCTTAATATTGCAGAGAAGACCAAAGAGTTATTTTGAGGAGAAATTTCATATACATTTCATGAGCTACCATTGCAATTTACATCTGATCAATGGCTAAAACTCTGAGAATTCTAGGAAGAAACAAGTGTAAGAGCAAAAACGATTTCCGAATGTGTGTGTGTGTGTGTTTCTAAGAAAAAACAAGTGTATGAGCAAAAATGAATTCCGAATATGTGTGTGTGTGTGTGTGTGTGTGTGTGCGTGCGTGTGTGTGTGTATGAGAGAGAGAGAGAAATCCTTAACTTTTTAATAGAAGCTCTTGTTCTTCTTGTACTGAAAATAACAACAGTTGTATCCGTTCTTATACATTGTACCTGGGACATAATTGTTACTATAATCATGTCAACCCGTTGTTTCCTCTCCTTCAGTACTACAAGTATAACATAAATTCAAGATACTTTCGTTTTTCAAGTCTTCTCCGTCTTGCCTACTCTGGAATAAGTCTTGAGATACTCGTGATGCCTGATTCTTGGTGTAAGCATGCCCTTTCCATGTATGCGAGCATTGATAGCATTTTTGTTAATTTTATTACTTATGTGGTCCTTTGGGTTTAGATTTCCGTTAATAATTATCATATTTATTCATCTCTTGGCGTATCTAATATAACTTCTTGCTTGACCTGATGTAGTGGTTGGTTCTTGTTATCAGCGTTCAGTGTTATCATCTTCATATTCCAAATACACCTCCATTTCAACAAATTATCGATACCTTTTTTATTCGAGCTTAATCATTAATTAAAGTAATCAAATTAAACAGAACTGGTGCCAAGACTGATCCTTGTGGTACTCCACTTCTGATTTCTACCCATAAAGCGCTGGCCTCTATTCCTTGTACTCATTGTCTTCCTATCATTTTCAAAATAATCCACACAGACCTTCTTCCTGTTGCAGCACCTCACAAGCTTTGTCGTAAAAAGCAGAGATGTGATACGAATGACATACCAAACTAGACTCAAATTGCAAGTTGTGTTTCTCCAGTAGCTCGATCTACCGTTTTCCTCATCCTCTCATTTCCTAGAAATTTTCACTGTACACTCATAGCATGACTGGTTTATAATTCAGAAGGATTGCTGATCACTACAATTTAAGTATTTTTGTTGTTTCTCTTTTCTCTCTAATTTTTTGACATGTCATACTATCAGTAGGCGAAGTTATTTTAAGAATTCTTTAATAATCCAAATAGAAATACCATCCATTCTTTTACGCTTTGTATTTGTCGTTAGGAAGATACTTTCTCATAATTTATGGAAAGAATTTTCTTTCTGCTTCAAAGTAGGTGGCTTGAACAAAGGGACTTTTTTTATCATTTGGGATTTCAAATATTTATTTTTCTTTAGTATGGACAATCTACTCTATTTACTTTTATTCCTATAAAGGACGGGGTATTCAATTGATTTGTATTGAGCTTAATCATTGATGACATTGCAGATGTAGATATAGATATCATTATACAACACTGGACAAACATACTACGGTAGTAAGACATACGCTTACAAATATAGATAATGATAGACCTCGCATTCCTCAAGAGTAATCACATTCGCGTATTACACGTTTTGCAGTAATATACCAACACATTAAACTCGCAGAATAGCCTTTTGGCAGTTGACGCTCATACACTAGTATTCTCCACACTTACACCAAAGATAACGCACACAACAGTATACTCCTCACACAACAAGTTCTTTCTAGCTCTTACGTATACAGCAATATCTTCTATACATGCTTAACATACACTTCTCAGATAAACAACAAACACTTCTCAAGTACACAACTTTTGCCTCCTCACCTACGCAACAGATATTTCTCACCCACACTAAAATATTTCCTTCACCTACAGCCACTTCTCACGCACAGAACAAACACTTCTCACGCACACAGCAGTGTCATCCAAGCAACCTGCCTCTGTTTTTAGCTCCAGCGCAGCACAGCACAAAAGTAAATAAAAAGAGCAGAATAAAAAGAAAAGAAAGAGAAAGAATACACGCGCCCACACACATACATATACATATACTTATACATATACATATACTTATACTTATACATATACATATACATACACACACACATATACATACATATATATATGTATATATATATATATATATATATATGTGTGTATATATATATACATATACATATACATACATATACATATATATATATATATATATATATATATATATATATATATATATATATATATTTATATATATATATATATATATATGTATATATATATATATATATATATATATATATTTATATATATATACATATATATGTATATATATATATATATATATATATATATATATATATATATATATGTATATATATATATATATATATATATATATATATATATATATATATATATATGTATATATATATATATATATATATATATATATATATATATATATATATATATATATATATATATGTGTGTGTGTGTGTGTGTGTGTGTGTGTGTGTGTGTGTGTGTGTGTGTGTGTGTGTGTGTGTGTGTGTGTTTTGTGTGTGTGTGTATACAGTATATCGACCGTGGAGTCTCACCCACTGCTCTCTACTTGCCATAGTACTTAATAACGGGATCACGTCGACTCTATCGCTATACGTAGACTCGATCTCCACCATTAGTTTCCTCGAAATGGCAACGTTAACGAAGGCAGTACGGTTATAGGATCCTTAGCAAGGGCACTTAAACGAGAAAGGATTGGCCGTAGCTTGCGCAATTGCATACACCGAAATATATTAACTTTTGTGAATTTATTATACATGCGCATGTACAAGCTGGAATGCGAACTGCCTTCACATACACTCCTACAATGAACAGAATAAATTAAGAAAGATGACAAAAAAGAAAAATGATAATGATAAGCGAATCAAGAAAAAAAAAAAAGAAAATCAGAAAATGTGAAAACATAAATCATATCGTAATATGTTTAAACACAAACTAACATGAGAAAGATGATATGTTGCTTTAACATGTTTAATCTGATAATGTAGTTTATTTGCATTGGATTACAAATCTCACTGCAGACAATATACCTCAGGCAAACGTTTCTTTCCAGTTTGTGCATTTCTGGAGCCACTAAATAAAACACGTGTCTTTTTGCTTTCCATTTCGCCGAGTTAATATGCTTAACACGGTGTTTTACAGGCAAGAGGAGCAATTGAAATGAACATTTCATTTTCAAGAGAAGGAATTTCATATCATTTATCTATATGCATATATATAATACATTGTATACCACATATCCTCTGACAAATTTCATATCAGAATGTACACGGTGAATTCACTTGGATATACTCACTAACCCGACTTTATTGATCTAAATGATAGTATTAAAATCCGCACTTTACATCCCCGCGTATTTTCGCGACCACCAATTTTCAAGATAACTTACTTAGGTTCTTTTAAATTCCAAGTATTCTAGCCAGGCTTTCTTCAAGTGTTCGTAAGATACTCTCCTCTTTCAAGACAGCTCCGAGGGGGCGGCGCGAGGTGTCAAGTGTCAATAAAGAATGTCTGAAGGGTTGTCTATGTCACGAGTGAAATGTGATGTCAGGTTTGTCTTGTATATAATGGTAGGAAAACTAAACACAGAATATGAATAGCCAACAATGTAGCGGGAGAGCAGAAGTATAATGTTAAATGTTATTCACTTTTGTTAAGTAATAGCAAAGATGGAGAATACGCAAAGTTAGAAATAGCTATGGGATCCTGGATTTTCTGTTTATATTGTCATTATTATCATTAATATTTGTATCAGTTATCTATTTTATATCATTATCGTTATTCTTTATTAGATTATCACATCTTTATTATGATGATCATTATTAGTATCATTTTTATTATTGTTGCTGATATTATTATTGTTATCATTATGATTATCATTATCATTATAATCGTTATCATTAGCATTATTATCATTATTATTGCTATCATTAATAATGATAATTATCATTAGTATTATCATTAATATATCAATAGCAGCAGCAGCATTCGTCCTCTTTTGTATTACTACTGTTATTATTATCATTATTTATTGCTATTATTATTATCATTTGATTTTATTATTACCATTATCATTATTATTACCATTATCTTTAACAATGCTATTTTTCTTGATGTCATTACGATGTTATTTATTTTTTTTTTTTTCCTTTTAATAATAATAAAAAGAGTTGTAGGAATTTTTACCTACACTTTTGAAGCTTAATGATAATCAACAAAACATTAAATATTCAACTTATGACAGAATCAACAACATTTATATGACAATTCATGACCTTCATTTAAAACTGATTTGGCAACTTGCATGCAATGAAGACATTTTTAGCCGCTGAACATTTATTGCAATCAGTGAAATTGCAAATGATAATATTTCTAGCACTTGGTGGCAATAATGATACCCTGGAATGTCGTTTAATCTAACTCACGCGGATTAACTTCTTACTATGATTATTTTGAGGAGGAAGAGGGGGTGGGGGTGGGGGTTGGGGTGAGGATGGGGATGGAGGTGGGGATGGAATGTGCTTAATGGCGAGTGTAGATGGGCAGGAAGGTGAGTGAAGGTTTATAAGAGTGTTCATTATATGTTAATCATTGAGGGTTTATTTCGTAAGTGAAAAAAGATAGTTATTCCGTAAGTGAAAAAGTTAAAAAGAAAAGAAGAGAAATAAAAACGTTACCATAGACACACACACAAACACTGAACACATGCATATCATCAAAGGATACTAATTCAAGTGCTCAACATGCATCAACTTTTTTTTCTTTTCTTTTTTTTACCTATCCTGTTCCCTTTATTCCAAAGGTACGATATCTCCTAATAAAGTCCAGTTAAGTATCTCCTAATCAACGTACGAAAAAAGCCAAGTGTTCTTCTTTATCACAATATGCTTTTGATAGTACAAACAAAAGCAGATTTTCAGCATGGAAATTAACGGATTACTTTTTATTCTGTTTCTAAACCTTTGCGTAGTTAGGCACGTGAACAAACTTTTTACTTGGCTACTATTTCCGCGTTTTATGGTGAATATTGGTGGTTGGTGGTTTAGATGATGGTGATTATATGGTAAGATATATATATATATATATGTGTGTGTGTGTGTGTGTGTGTGTGTGTGTGTGTGTGTGTGTGTGTGTGTGTGTGTATGTGTGTGTGTGTGTGTTTTGTGTGTGTGTGTATACAGTATATCGACCGTGGAGTCTCACCCACTGCTCTCTACTTGCCATAGTACTTAATAACGGGATCACGTCGACTCTATCGCTATACGTAGACTCGATCTCCACCATTAGTTTCCTCGAAATGGCAACGTTAACGAAGGCAGTACGGTTATAGGATCCTTAGCAAGGGCACTTAAACGAGAAAGGATTGGCCGTAGCTTGCGCAATTGCATACACCGAAATATATTAACTTTTGTGAATTTATTATACATGCGCATGTACAAGCTTGAATGCGAACTGCCTTCACATACACTCCTACAATGAACAGAATAAATTAAGAAAGATGACAAAAAAGAAAAATGATAATAATAAGCGAATCAAGAAAAAAAAATAAGAAAATAAGAAAATGTGAAAACATAAATCATATCGTAATATGTTTAAACACAAACTAACATGAGAAAGATGATATGTTGCTTTAACATGTTTAATCTGATAATGGGGTTTATTTGCATTGGATTACAAATCTCACTGCAGACAATATACCTCAGGCAAAACGTCTCTTTTCCAGTTTGTGCATTTCTGGAGCCACTAAATAAAACACGTGTCTTTTTGCTTTCCATTTCGCCGAGTTAATATGCTTAACACGGTGTTTTACAGGCAAGAGGAGTAATTGAAATGAACATTTAATTTTCAAGAGAAGGAATTTCATATCATTTATCTATATGCATATATATAATACATTGTATACCACATATCCTCTGACAAATTTCATATCAGAATGTACACGGTGAATTCACTTGGATATAATTACCAACTCCGACTTTATTGATCTAAATGATAGTATTAAAATCCGCACTTTACATCCCTCAAGTGTATTTTCGCGACCACCAATTTTCAAGATAACTTACTTAGGTTCTTTTAAATTCCAAGTATTCTAACCAGGCTTTCTTCAAGTGTTCGTAAGATACTCTCCTCTTTCAAGATAGCTCCGAGGGGGCGGCGCGAGGTGTCAAGTGTCAATAAAGAATGTCTGAAGGGTTGTCTATGTCACGAGTGAAATGTGATGTCAGGTTTGTCTTGTATATAATGGTATGAAAACTAACAATGTAGCGGGAGAGCAGAAGTATAATGTTAAATGTTATTCACTTTTGTTAAGTAAAAGCGAAGATGGAGAATACGCAAAGTTAGAAATAGCTATGGGATCCTGGATTTTCTGTTTATATTGTCATTATTATCATTAATATTTGTATTAGTTATCTATTTTATATCATTATCGTTATTCTTTATAAGATTATCACATCTTTATTATGATGATCATTATTAGTATCATTTTTATTATTGTTGCTGATATTATTATTGTTATCATTATGATTATCATTATCATTATTATCATTATTATTGCTATCATTAATAATGATAATTATCATTAGTATTATCATTAATATATCAATAGCAGCAGCAGCATTCGTCCTCTTTTGTATTACTACTGTTATTATTATCATTATTTATTGCTATTATTATTATCATTTGCTTTTATTATTACCATTATCATTATTATTACCATTATCTTTAGCAATGCTATTTTCTTTTCTTTTTTTTCCTTTTAATATTAATAAAAAGAGTTGTAGGACTTTTTACCTACACTTTTGAAGCTTAATGATAATCAACAAAACATTAAATATTCAACTTATGACAGAATCAACAACATTTATATGACAATTCATGACCTTCATTTAAAACTGATTTGGCAACTTGCATGCAATGAAGACATTTTTAGCCGCTGAACATTTATTGCAATCAGTGAAATTGCAAATGATAATATTTCTAGCACTTGGTGGCAATAATGATACCCTG
>BOPN01006439.1:0-7500 GCA_017312705.2 Penaeus japonicus
GACTCATAAATAAATAAATCAACTCTCACGTACAATAAGTACATTAAAAGGCAAATGACTGTTGGTGATTATATCACTTTATTTTCCGTAATATTGTCAACAGTGGCCATACATCCAGCCATAAAATCAGATTTCTGTTTCATAGTCTGTCAGATGTATATAAAGCGCAAAATATTCCTCTAGCGTTATTTTTCTTTGTACTTTTATCAATGCATATGCATTTGCAGCACGGTATTCAAAATGCGAGATAGTTTCTTTGATTGTATAGTCTGGTCTCTCTGACTGATATTCATATTGGAAAAATATTAGTTTTATTTTATTCTACTTTTTTACCCTTTTGTAATGTTTCTATGTAATAAATTTCCCTCTATCTCTTTTCCCTCTCGTTTTTCTCACCTACCGACTTTCATGGACGCTCTTCAGTCTTTTGCATTTTGAGTTTCAGGGAAATAAACTTTTAACTGTACTTCCTTCCGAAGACTTCCATGTGTGAGTTCGATCCCTACACACATGTCAGCAATATAATATAATACAAACACACAGACAGCTTGTACACACGGAAGGAGGCGCGCATGCTTAGGACACCACAAAGCAAAAAATGTAAAAGAGATGAGAAGAAGAGATAGAGAGAGAGAGAGAGAGAGAGCGAGGTAGGGGAGTATTCTTTGATATTTCCTAATGAGATTTTATAATAGATAACTAAAACTGAAGAAAAACAATTATAGATAAGCATATAACCTAATCTTAAAATGAATCATGCTATGGGGAGAAAAAAGATGAGAAAGAGAAAAAGAGGACTAAAGATGAGAGAAGAGGTAAGAAGAGAGAGAGAGAGAAAGTGTGAGGGTTGTCTTAGTCTATTGGAACTAAGAACCCAGCACAAAATAGGTAGTGATGCCAAACACAGGGTTTGAACATTACAGATTTATTCCATAACGCAGATAGTCCGCCATTATGGTGTACGATGGAAATAATCACTGCAGCACAATGGTCACAGCAATAAACAATATCACAACACGTATGAACAGGCGGGGAAATCAGGTGTCAGCGGTAGCGTGGTCGATTCCCGGTCTGTCGGTATTTTCCAAACATCCTGCTTATATGGAAGGGGTTCGCATCCGACGTCCCCAACGGTAGTAACGTGGGAAGGTTGTCTGGAATGTAAGGGGCGTGGCAATCGAGGAATTAAGCTCGTTTTGAGGGTGTAGGTCTTTGGAATAGTAAGCATTAGTTAATTAGCTGTCAATCAAAGTTGACCCGACCTGATCCGGCGATAGCCTCGCTGGCTAGGAGAGCAACCCAGTCATATGATTAATGTATTTGATTTATATGTATTTAATATCGTATATATCATTCTATATAATTCTCACAGAGAGAGAGAGAGAGAAAGAGAGAGAGAGGAGTAAAGAGGAGAGAGAGAGAGAATGAGGGAGAAAGAGAGGGTGAGAGAATGAGAAAGAGAGAGAGGGTGAAAGAAAAGTACATTCCGTCCTATTAGAGAGATGTGAGAAAGCGCAAGAGTGTTACATCGTATACAATTTCATGTCATTTCTCCTACTGTTGTAGTCGTTTTTTTTTATCGGTCTATTTACACATATTCCTGGGAATAAAAGCCATTTGTTAAGTAATACATTTAGCGTAGATATTGTGTGTGTTGCTTCCCTGTAAAGCTTTTAACCCATCCCCAGAAATAAAATCATTCATGTCCCGCGTGAAAAATAGAAATCCAAGTATGTCTTTTAAAGCTAACCTCAATATTGAATTATTTCCTACGGTCTCATACTGTGGGATTCCCAGTTTGCTCTACTCTTGTGTTGTCTACTTTCCATTCAACTTCATTCTACTTTTTATACAATTCAACCCTTTCCCGGTTACCTCCCCTGCATGTAGTTAAAAGTATGCAATTTCCTTCCCTTCTAAAAACTCAACTTTCTTTCCATTTTTCTACATTTCGAAAGCTCCTCCTGTCTACTGATCTTCGCAAGCGGATCTCCGCCTTTGGTATTTCCTCAGGGTTCACTGAAGTATATTTTGTCATCTTATTCCCCATCCCTTCGGAGTACATCCATTCGTCTGTTCACCAGAAACAACAAAAGATGTACTTTTCTCTGATGAAGATTGCATTTGCAGAGCATGGAGGCCGTATTCATTCTGAGTACGAGAGGAACCTGTTAGCTGTGACTACTTCTCGGTCCGCATGCCCTTTGCGCGTCTTTAATGTGTCTATTACATTTTTGTAAAGAGAGAGAGAGGGGGGGGGGAGGGGGTGAGTGAGTGAGTAAGGCAGGGAGGGAGGGAGAGAAAGAGAGAGAGAGAGGGCGAGAGAAAGGGAGAAAAAGGGAGATAGAAAGAGAAAAAGATCGAAAGATAAAGAATGAGAGAGACAGAGACAAAGAGACAGAGAGAAAGAGAGACAACGCCAGGTACACATAATCACCACACACACATACAAACACACTTTTTACCCTCAAGTTTACCCACCATTATACAATTTTGTGAATAGAGAGGGGGGGGGTGAGTAAGAGAGGGAGAGAAAGATATACATATATACATGACGCATCCTGTTTCCTTTGTTCGTTTCCGTCTCGAAACTCCAGTTTCTCTTAGCAGCTGTGTTTGCTAATGAAGGGCCTTAGGCGTAGAAAGTTGACTCAGGATTCATACTTAAGAAGGACACAGAAAGAACCCAAGTCAGAGAGAAAGACAGATCAGATTAGACAGACAAGTGCGAAGAGCTCTGAGCTCAGGCCTTCGGCCGGAATCTAGTGTACTAACGGTCCACAATAAAGAGAGAGAGAGAGAGAGAGAGAGAGTGTGAGTGAGTGAGGGCGAGATAGAAGTACTTGCCGACCTATTAAAGAGATGTTAGTGCAAGAGTGATACATGGTACACAATTTCATGGCATTTCTCCTACTGTTGTAGTCGTTGTTGTTTTTTTTTTATCGATCTATTTACACTTATTCCTGGGAATGAAATCAAGATTAACTCTGACTGCCATGAAGCCATTTGTCAAGTAATACATTTAGCGTAGATATTTTGTGTATTGCTTCGCTGTAATGATTCTGTTTCACTTTTAACCCATTACCAGAAATAATACTATACTATGTTCCGAGCATTCGTCTCCCACGTGAAAAATAGAAAACCAAGTATGTCTTTTAAAGCTAACCTCAATATTGAATTATTTCCTGCGGTCTCGTACTGTGGGATTCCCAGTTGCTCTACTCAGATGTCTTGTTTACTTTCCATTCAACTTCCTTCTACTTTTTATACCATTCAACCCTTTCCCGGTTACCTCCCCTGCATGTAGTCATGTAAGACACATGTCGCTTCAGTAGGCCGTGCACAACGCACGCATGTTATTCAGATAGCCATGCAAGACGCATGTCGCTTCAGTAAGCCATGCAAGGAGCACGCAAGTTGTTTTCTTCTCAGCGGTTGAGAAGTTTTCCCGCACATTTTTATGCGGTACCCCCCACCCCCCCTCCCAGCGGTCGAAAAGTTTTCCTTCACATTTCATATATATATGTAACCCCCCCCCCCCTCCCCGCTATATACCTACTGTGTTGTGTTGGTGTATCTTTTCACCTAGGTAGAACGGTGGTTGAGTTGTACAGTGTTTGGGTGCATGGCAGTCAACCCAACCGCACCTTTGAAGTATAGGGCATCGCGCCAATTACGCCTGACCACCGTAACTAGTTCACCTGTTACCCATAAGTTACGATGGCGTTGAATTGTGTGCCCCAGAGGCTAGCCACTGTCAGACTCCCACCCTCGGTACACTGACACTACCAGTCGTGATACAAAATATTTTAATGTATTCTATTCTCAAATGCACTGCCACCTTTCAAGTACTATATCTCATGAACTCATAGTGAGATTTTGTTTATAGTAGTTAAAGCCTGGTTATTTCTCTAACATACGACGGGGGCCGTCTAGTAGCGTGGTCCGAGCGATGTAAGGCACTGGTATTGTACATCATGCGACCCAAGACATTGATCATATATTTCTACTTAATTCAATGCAATATCGCTGGCAGTCTGTTTTGACCTGACGCATCCTGTTTCCTTTGTTCGTTTCCGTCTCGAAACTCCAGTTTCTCTTAGCAGCTGTGTTTGCTAATGAAGGGCCTTAGGCGTAGAAAGTTGACTCAGGATTCATACTTAAGAAGGACACAGAAAGAACCCAAGTCAGAGAGAAAGACAGATCAGATTAGACAGACAAGTGCGAAGAGCTCTGAGCTCCGGCCTTCGGCCGGAACCTAGTGTACTAACGGTCCACAATAAAGACCATGGCACGTGAACATCTGTCCGTTTATTCCACCAGATCACAACCAGGTCATCGACCGCACAACAACTGCTCCCAGTGGTGGCTTTACAACTGTTGGCACCGATGGGTTACAGAGAGAGAGAGAGAGAGAGAGAGAGAGAGAGAGAGAGAGAGAGAGAGAGAGAGAGAGAGAGAGAGAGAGAGAGAGTGAGTGAGGGCGAGATAGAAGTACTTGCCGACCTATTAAAGAGATGTTAGTGCAAGAGTGATACATGGTACACAATTTCATGGCATTTCTCCTACTGTTGTAGTCGTTGTTGTTTTTTTTTATCGATCTATTTACACTTATTCCTGGGAATGAAATCAAGATTAACTCTGACTGCCATGAAGCCATTTGTCAAGTAATACATTTAGCGTAGATATTTTGTGTATTGCTTCGCTGTAATGATTCTGTTTCACTTTTAACCCATTACCAGAAATAATACTATACTATGTTCCGAGCATTCGTCTCCCACGTGAAAAATAGAAAACCAAGTATGTCTTTTAAAGCTAACCTCAATATTGAATTATTTCCTGCGGTCTCGTACTGTGGGATTCCCAGTTGCTCTACTCAGATGTCTTGTTTACTTTCCATTCAACTTCCTTCTACTTTTTATACCATTCAACCCTTTCCCGGTTACCTCCCCTGCATGTAGTTAAAAGTATTCAATCAACTTCCCTTCTAAAAAACTCCTTTTTCTTCCATCTTTCTACATTTCGAAAGCTCCTCCTGTCTACTGTTCTTCGCAAATGGATCTCCGCCTATGGTATTTCCTCAGGGTTCACTGAAGTATATCTTGTCATCTTATTCCCCATCCCTTCGGAGTACATCCATTCGTCTGTTCACCGGAAACAACAAAAGATGTACTTTTCTCTGGTGAAGATTGCATTTGCAGAGCATGGAGGCCGTATTCATTCTGAGTACGAGAGGAACCTGTTAGCTGTGATTACTTCTCGGTCCGCATGCCCTTTGCACGTCTATGATGTGTCTATTACACTTTTGTAAAGAGAGAGAGAGAGGGGGGGGGGGGGGGGAGTGAGTAGGGAGGGAGGGAGGGAGAGAAAGAGAGTGAGAGAGAGAGAGAGAAAGGGAGAAAGAGGGAGTTAGAAAGAGAAAGAGAGAGAGATATAAAGAATGAGAAAAAGAGAGACAACGCCAGGTACACATAATCAGCACACACACATACATATATATGTATATGTATGCACACACACACACACACACACACACACACACACACACATATATATATATATATATATATATATATATATATATATATACATATATATATGTGTGTGTGTGTGTGTGTGTACATATATACACATATACATATGTAAGTTTATTTATATATATATATATATATATATATATATATATATATATATATATATATATATATATACATATACATATATATCATTCTATGATGTGATAATATTTAAAAAAACAAAGGAAAAAAATCTAGAATACAAAAAGTTGATTCTGAATTGTTTAATGTACACATGCCGATTCCACATAATTGCATAAATCGCGCACGGTTTTTGCGTAGATCGTAATAATTAGAGCAAATATCATATGCATAGCTTTTGTAACATATTTTTTGGTACAGAATTTTCATGACATAATTATGACACATGTCAGTGTAGATATACTGATACAAAATTATGTAAATAAGATTTTTGATCCTAAAGGATCATTTGGCACCCCAGAAAAAGGGAAAATGGAAATGTTGCTGTCAGAAATCCAGTCGAAGTTCAAATTATCCCGTGATAGCTGAACCGTTTAAAGAAGCTAACTTCCTACGTCCTCGCTCCATTGCATTCACTTTGATGCATTTGAAATGACCTTTATTCACCTACGAGTAAAAATAGAATCTGCATTCTGACGCCGAACACGGAAATTGAAAAATCTTATTTCACATCTCATAGATTCTAAAAGACATTTCTTTAACATCTTTTCTGCCATAAATTGACAATAGAGAAATAATAAAATTCAGTGAACTACACCAACTATCTCTCTTAGTAAGTGACTTGAAGTTCGAACGGAATTCTAGCGGATAAGGTTTGCGAGGGAAATAAAAAAAGCCAATAGATAAGTATATATATATATATATATATATATATATATATATATATATATATATATATATATATATATATACTTTTCTATATGTCTATTTATTCATTAACACACACAAACACACACACACACACACACACACATATATACATATTTGACTTGCAAAACACTTTTCCGTGTTGATGAAATGGCAGATAAACCCACTAGACACATGACATGATGTGTTCACTCATTTCTCCGGAGTACCTCTAACAATAGTACTTACGTAACTGAGATGAAATTCGCTACGTGACGTCACAACACATACCACGTATTTTATACGATATATACGTATATATACGACGTATGTCCCGGCATGATTTTTCTTTAGGCCAAGATATCATCCTCCGAAACATAAGTTGTTATTGCCTATAAGACAGCGTACATAATAGCAATGACTGTACACAATATCTTAAACGAAAACGTAGTCCAGTTTGATATGAAGATGACAATGCTAGAAGTGAAATGCAGAGGTGGAAAATGTATCCCTGTGTAATAAACCCTCAAAGTTTACGACCTAGCTTTTAAAGATTTAAAAACCCAACCATACAAATTAACAGCCAATGACTCAAATGAAAGCTGACGTACTTAATGGAAAGCTAGAAATGAATGAAGGAAAGTTTTGAGAGGATAAAGGTATTCATCTTTGATCTTAGGTATGGGGCCCACTCTGACATGTCTGAGCAAGTGATGATGGATGATATGATATTCAGTATTACGTAATTCTACAATAAAACGATAACGATTACGCGTTTATACACTAGAAGGAAACAAAAAGAAAAGAAAATTATTATTATATGGCAACTAAATTAATAAAGAATGTGGTTAGCAAAAGATCTTACAGAAAAGAAGTTCGAAGAAAAATGTAGTAGAACTCATAATTCAGTTATTATAGTTTGATAAGCTTTGGAAATACGAGAGAAAAAGAAAGAAAAAACAAATTCATAATCATTAGGATGGTCAGAAAAGTAATGATGATAATGATGAAGAACAATAACAACTGCAAATTTAGAACAAACAATACCAACAACATCAATAATATTGATGATAAAAACAAGAATCATAATGACAAC
>BOPN01006439.1:20000-30000 GCA_017312705.2 Penaeus japonicus
TATTAATATGTTATTATTAATATATTAATAAAGATTAACCCGCCTTACGACACGAGAGTGCTTCGCCAGATATCTACTCATTCAGATAAAGGCTAAAGACTAATAATTGAATGAATCAACTCTCGTGTACAATTAGTACATTAAAAGACAAATGTCTGTTGGCGTATATATCACTTTATCTTCCGTAATATTGTTAACAGTGGCCAAACATCCAGCCATAAAATCAGATTTCTTTACCGTCGTCTGTTAGATGTATATAAAGCGAAATAGAGTCATTTAAAGTTTATTGTATTGTAACATTGCTGTCGTTTCTTTGGAATACAGTATCTCCAGCAATTGAAATAATTATATAAAGATCTGTTCCCGCTTTTAAAGGTATATAACTCTAGCGTTATTTTCTTTTGTACTTTTATCAATGCATATGCATTTGCAGCACGGTATTCAAAATGCGAGATAGTTTCTTTGATGGCATAGTCTAGTCTCTCTGACTGATATTCATATTGAAAAAAGGGAGTTTTATTTCATTCTATTTTTTTTACCCTTTTTTAATTTCTCCATGCAACAAATTTCCCTCTATCTCTTTTCCCTCTCGTTTTTCTCACCTACCGACTTTCATGGACGCTCTTCAGTCTTTTGCATTTTGACTTTCAGGGAATAAACTTTTAACTGCACTTCCTTCCGAAAACTTCCATGTGTGAGTTCAATCCCTACACACATGTCAGCAATATAATATAATACAAACACACAGACAGCTTATATACACGGAAGGATGCGCGCTTGCGTAGGACACCACAAAGCAAAAGATGTGAAAGAGATGAGAAGAAGAGAGAGGGAGAGAGAGGGAGAGGGAGAGAGAGAGAGAGTGAGAAAGAAAGAGAAAGAGAGAGACAAAGAGAGCGATGTGCGGGGGTATCCTTTGATATTTCCTAATGAGATTTTATAACAGATAACTAAAACTGAAGAAAAACTATTATAGATGAGCATATAACCTAATTTTAAAATGAATCATGCTATGGGGAGAGAAAAGATGAGAGAGAGAGAACTAAAGATGAGAGAAGAGGTGAGAAGAGAGAGAGAGAGAGAGAGAGAGAGAGAGAGAGAGAGAGAGAGAGAGAGAGAGAGAGAGAGAGAGAGAGAGAGAGAGAGAGAGGATAGAAAAGGAGAAAGAGAGAGAGGAGTAAAGAGGATAGAAGAGGAGAGAGAGAGAGAGAGGAGTAAAGAGGAGAGAAGAGGAGAGAGAGAGAGAGAGGGCGAGAGAGAAGTACATGCCGACCTACTAGAGAGATGTGAACACAAGTGATACATCGTATACATTTTCATGGCATTTCTCCTGCTGTTGTTGTCGTTGTTTTTCATCGATCTATTTACACTTATTCTTGGGAATAAAATAAAAATTAAATCTGATTGTGACTGCCATGAAGCCATTTGTCAAGTAATACATTTAGCGTAGATATTTTGTGTTTTGCTTCGCTGTTTCCCTTTTAACCTTTCCCCAGAAATAATACTCTACTATGCTCCGATCATTCGTCTCCTGCGTGAAAAATAGAAAACCAAGTATGTCTTTTAAAGCTAACCTCAATATTGAATTATTTCCTACGGTCTCGTACTGTGGGATTCCCAGTTTGCTCTACTCAGATGTCTTGTTTACTTTCCATTCAACTTCATTCTACTTTTTATACAATTCAACCCTTCCTCGGTTAGCGCCCCTGCATGTAGTTAAAAGTATGCAATTTCCTTCCCTTCTCAAAACTCCCTTTCCTTCCATCTTTCTACATTTCGAAAGCTCCTCCTGTCTACTGATCTTCGCAAGTGGATCTCCGCCTATGGTATTTCCTCAGGGTTCACTGAAGTATATCTTGTCATCTTATTCCCCATCCCTTCGGAGTACATCCATTCGTCTGTTCACCGGAAACAACAAAAGATGTACTTTTCTCTGGTGAAGATTGCATTTGCAGAGCATGGAGGCCGTATTCATTCTGAGTACGAGAGGAACCTGTTAGCTGTGATTACTTCTCGGTCCGCATGCCCTTTGCGCGTCTGTGATGTGTCTATTACACTTTTGTAAAGAGAGAGGAGGGGGGGGGGGGGTGAGTGAGTGAGTAAGGGAGGGAGGGAGGGGGGGACATACATACGTGCGCAACGCACGTATATTATTCAGGTAGCCATGCAAGACGTATGTCGTTTCAGTAAGCCGTGCGCAACGCATGCATGTTATTCAGGTAGCCCTGCAAGACGCATGTAGTTTCAGTAAGCTGTGCACAGCACACGCATGTTATTCAGGTAGTCATGCAAGACACATGTCACTTCAGTAGGCCGTGCGCAACGCACGCATGTTATTCAGGTAGCCATGCAAGACGCATGTCGCTTCAGTAGGCCATGCAAGGAGCATGCAAGTTGTTTTCTTCTCAGCGGTCGAGAAGTTTTCCCGCACATTTCATATATATATGTAACCCCTCCCCCCCTCCCCGCTATATACCTACTGTGTTGTGTTGGTGCATCTTTTCACCAAGGTAGAACGGTGGTTGAGTTGTACAGTGTTTGGGTGCATGGCAGTCAACCCAACCGCACCTTTGAAGTACAGGGCATCGCGCCAATTACGCCTGACCACCGTAACTAGTTCACCTGTTACCCATAAGTTATGATGGTGTTGAATTGTGTGCCCCAGAGGCTAGCCACTGTGAGACTCCCACCCTCGGTACACTGACACCACCAGTCGTGATACAAAATATTTTAATGTATTCCATTCTCAAATGCACTGCCTCCTTTCAAGTATATCTCATGAACTCATAGTGAGATTTTGTTTATAGTAGTTAAAGCCTGGTTATTTCTCTAAGATACGACGGGGGCCGTCTAGTAGCGTGGTCCGAGCGATGTAAGGCACTGGTATTGTACATTATGCGACCCAAGACATTGATCATATATTTTTACTTAATTCAATGCAATATCGCTGGCAGTCTGTTTTGACCTGACGCATCCTGTTTCCTTTGTTCGTTTTCGTCTCGAAACTCCAGTTTCTCTTAGCAGCTGTGTTTGCTAATGGAGGGCCTTAGGCGTAGAAAGCTGACTCAGGATTCATACTTAAGAAGGACACAGAAAGAAACCAAGTCAGAGAGAAAGACTGATCAGATTAGACAGACAAGTGCAAAGAGCTCTGAGCTCCGGCCTTCGGCCAGAACCTAATGTACTAACGGTCCACAATGAAGACCATGGTAGGTGAACATCTGTCTGCTTATTCCACCAGATCACAACCAGGGCATCGAGCGAACAACAACTGCTCCCTGTGGTGGCTTTACAACTGTTGGCACCGATGGGTTACAGAGAGAAAGAGAGAGAGAGAGAGTGAGGGCGAGAGAGAAGTACGTGCCGACCTATTAAAGAGATGTTAGTGCAAGAGTGATACATCGTACACAACTTCATGGCATTTCTCCTACTGTCATTTTTTTTTTATCGATCTATTTACACTTATTCCTGGGAATAAAATCAAGATTAACTCTGATTGTGACTGCCATGAAGCCATTTGTCAAGTAATACATTTAGCATAAATATTTTGTGTATTGTTTCGCTGTAATGCTTCTGTTTGACTTTTAACTCATCCCCAGAAATAATACTATACTATGTTCCGATCATTCGTCTCCCGCGTGAAAAATAGAAAAACAAGTATGTCTTTTAAAGCTAACTCCCAATATTGAATTATTTTGCATGGTCTCAAAAATGTGGGATTCCAGTTTGCTCTACTCAGATGTCTTGTTTACTTTCCATTCAACTTTATTCTACTTTTTATACAATTCAACCCTTTCTCGGTTAGCGCCCCTGCATGTAGTTAAAAGTATGCAATTTCCTTCCCTTCTCAAAACTCCCTTTCTTTTCATCTTTCTACATTTCGAAAGCTACTCCTGTCTACTGATCTGCAAATGGATCTCCGCCTATGGTATTTCCTCAGGGATCACTGAAGTATATCTTGTCATCTTATTCCCCCATCCCTTCGAGTACATCCATTCGTCTGTTCTACCGGAAACAACAAAAGATGTACTTTTCTGGTGAAGATTAAATGGTATGAGCATGGAGGCCGTGTATTCATTCTGAGTACGAGAGGAACCTGTTAGCTGTGATTACTTCTCGGTCCGCATGCCTTGCGCGTCTGTGATGTGGCTCATTACACTTTGTAAAGAGAAGAGAGGGGGGGGTGAGTGAGTGAGTAAGGGAGGGAGGGAGGGAAGGAGGGAGGGAAAGAGAGAGAGAGAGAGAGAAAGAGAGAGAGAGATAAAGAATGAGAAAAAGAGAGACAACGCCAGGTACACATAATCAGCACACACACATACATATATATGTATATGTATGCACATACACACACACACACACACACACACACACACACACACACACACATACATATATATATATATATATATATATATATATATATATATATATATATGTATGTGTGTGTGTGTGTGTGTGTGTGTGTGTGTTTGTGTATACGTATATACACATATACATATGTAAGTTTATATATATATATATATATATATATATATATATATATATACATATATATCATTATATGATGTGATAATATTTAAAAAAGAAAGGAAAAAAATCTAGAATACAAAAAGTTGATTCTGAATTCATGTACACATGCCGATTCCTAATAATTACACAATCGTGCACGGTATTTGCGTAGATCGTAATAATTAGTGCAAATATCATATGTATAGCTTTTGCAACATATTTCTTGGTACAGAATTTTCTATGACATGGACTATGACACATGTCAGTGTAGATATACTGATACAAAATTATGTTAATAAGATTTTTTATCCTAAAGGATCATTTGGCACAGTATATATGTATGTCACCCCAGAAAAAGGGAAAATGGAAATGTTGCTGTCAGAAGTCCAGTCGAAGTTCAAATTATCCCGTGATAGCTGAACCGTTTAAAGAAGTTTACCCTCCTACGTCCTCGCGCCAATGCATTTACTCTGATGCATTTGAAATAACCTTTATTCACCTACGAGTAAAAATAAAATCTGCATTCTGACGCCAAACACGGAAATTGAAAAATCTTACTTTTCTATCTCATAGATTCTAAAAGACATTTCTTTAACATCTTTTCTGCCATAAATTGACACTAGAGAAATAATAAAATTCAGTGAACTACGCCAACTATCTTTATCAGTAAGTGACTTGAAGTTCGAACGGAATTGTAGCGGATGAGGTTTTCGAGGGAAATCAAAAAAGCCAATAGATAAGTATATATATATATATATATATATATATATATATATATATATATATATATATATATACACACTTATCTATAAGTCTATTTATTCATCTTTTCCGTGTTGATGAAATGGCAAATAAACCCACTAGACACATGATATGATGTGTTCACTCATCTCTTCGGAGTACCTCTAACAATAGTACTTACGTAACTGAGTTGAAATTCGCTACGTGACATCACAACACAAACGACGTATTTTATACGATATATACGTATATATACGACGTATGTCCCGACATGATTTTCTTTAGGCCAAAGTATCATCCTCCGAAACATAAGTTGTTATTGCCTATAAGAGAGCGTACACAATAGCAATGACAGTACACAATAATTTACACGAAAACGAAGTCCAGTTTCATATGAAGTTCACAATGCAAGAAGTGAAATGCAGAGGTGGAAAATTTATCCCCGTGTAATAAATGCTCAAAATTTACGACCTAGCTTTTAGATTTAAAAACCAAACCATACAGATTAACAGCCAATAACTTAAATGAAAGCTGATGTACTTAATGGAAAGCTAGAAATGAATGAAGGAAAGTTTTGAGAGGATAAAAGGTATTCATCTTTGATCTGAGGTATGGGGCCCACTCTGACATGTCTGAACAAGTGATGATGATATGATATTCAGTATTACGTAATTCTATAATAAAACGATAACGATTTCGCGTTTATGCTAGAGAAGTAAACGAAAAGAAAAGAAAATGTTTTACTTATTATATGGCAACTAGAATAATAAAGAATGTGGTTAGCAAAAGATCTTACAGAAAAGAAGTTCGAAGAAAAATGCAGTAGAACTCATAATTCAGTTATTATGGATTGATAAGCTTTGGAAATACGAAAGAAAAAGAATTGAAGAGAAAAAAAAAATCATAATCATTAGGATGGTCAGAAAAGTGATGATGATAATGATGAAGAACAATAATAACTGCAAAAATTAGAACAAACAATACCAACATAAATTATATTGATAATAAAAACAAGAATCATAAGGATAATAATCATGACAATAATAACAATAGTAGTGATTGGGAAATAAGTAAATATACAGTGATAATAACAACAACAAAATTAATGAGAGAAATGATAACGATAATGATAATACGACTGCAAAACATCCCGATAACACCCAGCTTCAGTCGGATATAATTTAAGAATTAATCTAATTACATGTTGCAAAGTATCATTCCGAATGGGTAAATACTTATGTCTAATATCAGTAACTGTCCATTTTATATATCCTGAATTCTAATTATTTTGAAAACATGTTTATGGCTTTCTAACCCTAAAGATATGCAGTAACGCATTCTACCATTTTCTCACACATATAACCTTGGTAACTTGATTTGGGACTTGAATTTGTGATTCCGTGGCTGCCGAGCGCCCGCGGGAGATGTTCGTAAAAATTCGCTATCACTGTTCTGATAAGAACACATAGGTAATGTCCATGACATCTCATAAGGCGTCTGGTTGAACATTTCTTTTGACGGGTCGTGTAGCCGAGCGGTATCAACCGTGCCTGCCGATCTTACGGCGCGGGTTCGAGTCCCGGTCAGGGAGGTAAATATTTGTATATATTAAAATGCGTTACTGCATTCTACCATCTTCACATATATATATATATATATATATATATATATATATATATATATATATATGTATGTATGTATGTATATATATATATATACATATACATATATATATATTTATATATCTATTCATTTATAAATGTATAATATATACACATATGTCTGTCTGTATGTATATATATATATATATATATATATATATATATATATATATATATATATATATATATATATATATATATATATATACATATATATACATATATATATATATATATATATATATATACATATACATATATATATGTATACACACACACACACACACACACACACACACACACACACACATATATATATATATATATATATATATATATGTATATATATATATATATATATATATATATATATATATATATATATATATATATATGTACTTATATATATATATATATATATATATATATATATATATATATATATATATATATATATATGCTTATTATAACAATATTAGGGAAGATAAAGTGATATATACACAATACAAACATACACAAGAGTGCTTTTGTCAGATATCTACTCATTCAAATAAACGTTAAAGACTAATAAAGAAATTAATCAACTCTCATGTACAATAAGTACATTAAAAGACAAATGACTGTTGGTGTATATATCACTTTATCTTCCCTAATATTGTTAACAGTGGCCATACATCCAGCCATAAAATCAGATTTCTTTTCCGTCGTCTGTTAGATGTATATAAAGCGAAATATAGTCATTTAAAGTTTATTTTATTACAACATTGCTGTCGTTTCTTTGGAATACAGTATCTCCAGCAATTGAAATAATTATATAAAGATCTGTTCCCGCTTTTAAAGGTATATAACTCTAGCGTTATTTTCCTTTGTACTTTTATCAATGCATATGCATTTGCAGCACGGTATTCAAAATGCGAGATAGTTTCTTTGATGGTATAGTCTAGTCTCTCTGACTGATATGCATATTGAAAAAAATGAGTTTTATTTTATTCTATTTTTTTACCCTTTTGTAATTTCTCCATGTAACAAATTTCCCTCTATCTCTTTTCCCTCTCGTTTTTCTCACCTACCGACTTTCATGGACGCTCTTCAGTCTTTTGCATTTTGACTTTCAGGGAAATAAACTTTTAACTGCACTTCCTTCCGAATACTTCCATGTGTGAGTTCGATCCCTACACACATGTCAGCAATATGATATAATACAAACACACAGACAGCTTGTACACACGGAAGGAGGCGCGCATGCTTAGGACACCACAAAGCAAAAAATGTGAAAGAGATGAGAAGAAGAGAGAGAGAGAGAGAGAGAGAGAGAGAGAGAGAGAGAGAGAGAGAGAGAGAGAGAGAGAGAGAGAGCGAGGTGGGGGAGTATCCTTTGATATTTCCTAATGAGATTTTATAACAGATAACTAAAATTGAAGAAAAACAATTATAGATAAGCATATAATCTAATCTTAAAATGAATCATGCTATGGGGAGAAAAAAGATGAGAGAGAGGACTAAAGATGAGAGAAGAGGTGAGGAGAGAGAGAGAGAGGAGTAAAGAGGAGAGAAGAGGAGAGAGAGCCGAGAGAGAAGTACATGCCGACCTATTAGAGAAATGTGAGCACAAGAGGGATACATATACAATTTCATGGCATTTCTCCTACTGTTGTTGTCGTTGTTTTTCATCGATCTATTTAAACTTATTCCTGGGAATAAAATCAAGATTAACTCTGATTGTGACTGCCATGGAGCCATTTGTCAAGTAATACATTTAGCGTAGATATTTTGTGTTTTGCTTCGCTGTTTCCCTTTTAACCTTTCCTCAGAAATAATACTCTACTATGTTCCGATCATTCGTCTCCTGCGTGAAAAATAGAAAACCAAGTATGTCTTTTAAAGCTAACCTCAATATTGAATTATTTCCTGCGGTCTCGTACTGTGGGATTCCCCGTTTGCTCTACTCAGATGTCTTGTTTACTTTCCATTCAACTTCATTCTACTTTTTATACAATTCAACCCTTCCCCAGTTACCGCACTTGAATGTAGTTAAAAGTATTCAATTTCCTTCCCTTCTAAAAAAAAAACTCCTTTTTCTTCCATCTTTCTACATTTCGAAAGCTACTCCTGTCTACTGATCTTTGCAAGCGGATCTCCGCCTTTGGTATTTCCTTAGGGTTCACTGAAGTATATCTTGTCATCTTATTCCCCATCCCTCGGAGTACATCCATTCGTCTGTTCACCAGAAACAACAAAAGATGTACTTTTCTCTGGTGAAGATTGCATTTGCAGAGCATGGAGGCCGTATTCATTCTGAGTACGAGAGGAACCTGTTAGCTGTGATTACTTCTCGGTCCGCATGCCCTTTGCGCATCTGTGATGTGTCTATTACACTTTTGTAAAGAGAGAGAGAGAGGGGGGGGGGGGGGGTGAGTGAGTGAGTAAGGGAGGAAGAGGGGGAGAGAAAGAGAGAGAGAGGGAGGGGGTAAGTGAGTGAGTAAGGCAGGGGTAGGTAGGGAGGGAGTGAGAGAAAGAGAGAGAGAGAGAGGGCGAGAGAAAGGGAGAAAGAGGGAGATAGAAAGAGAAAAAGATAGAAAGATAAAGAATGAGAGAGAGAGACACAGAGAGAAAGAGAGACAACGCCAGGTACACATAATCACCACACACACATACAAACACACTTTTTACCCTTAAGTATTTACCCTCCATTATACAATTTTGTAAAGAGAGAAGGGGGGAGGGGGGGGGGGAGTGAGTGAGTAATAGAGGAAGGGAGGGAGGGAGGGAGAGAAAGATATATATGTATATATATATACGAATATATATGTATATATATATATATATATATATATATATATATATATATATATATATATATACATGTATATCTTCATCTATAGATATGAATTAATAATCAATAATTAATAAGTAATTATAAATATTTTCATTGCTGTCTTTACAGTCGGATTGCGATTTCAATGTAAGAAGACCTAGTTGTTGGTGAAACGGCAGACGCATTCATATTTTGCAGATGAATTACTAAATTAACATTTTTTCACTCTTCGTTGGCTTCCGATTTTGTTATCTGCATTATAACGACTTCAGTC
>BOPN01006439.1:32500-35000 GCA_017312705.2 Penaeus japonicus
TAATCTCGTTTTGAGGGTGTAGGTCTTTGGAATAGCAAGCATTAGTTAATGAGCTGTCAATCAAAGTTGACCCGACCTGATCCAGCGATAGCCTCGCTGGCTAGGAGCGCAACCCAGTCATATGATTAATGTATTTGATTTATATGTATTTAATATCGTATATAACATTCTATATAATTCTCACAGAGAGAAAGAGAGAGAGAGAGGAGTAAAGAGGAGAGAAACAGAGAAAATGAGAGAGAAAGAGAAGCCGAGAGATTGAGAAAGAGAGAGAGGGCGAGAGAAAAGTCCTATTAGAGAGATGTGAGAAAGCGCAAGAGTGTTACATCGTATACAATTTCATGTCATTTCTCCTACTGTTGTAGTCGTTTTTTTTTCGTTTTTTTTATCGATCTATTTACATTTATTCCTGGGAATAAAATCAAGATTAACTCTGATTATGACTGCCATGAAGCCATTTGTTAAGTAATACATTTAGCGTAGATATTGTGTGTTGCTTCGCTGTAAAGCTTGTTTCACTTTTAACCCATCCCCAGAAATAAAATCATTCATGTCCCGCGTGAAAAATAGAAATCCAAGTATGTCTTTTAAAGCTAACCTCAATATTGAATTATTTCCTACGGTCTCGTACTATGGGATTTCCAGTTTGCTCTACTCTTGTGTTGTCTACTTTCCATTCAACTTCATTCTACTTTTTATACAATTCAACCCTTTCCCGGTTACCTCCCCTGCATGTAGTTAAAAGTATTCAATTTCCTTCCCTTCTAAAAACTCCTTTTTCTTCCATCTTTCTACATTTCGAAAGCTACTCCTGTCTACTGATCTTCGCAAACGGATCTCCGCCTATGGTATTTCCTCAGGGTTCACTGAAGTATATCTTGTCATCTTATTCCCCATCCCTTCGGAGTACATCCATTCGTCTGTTCACCGGAAACAACAAAAGATGTACTTTTCTCTGGTGAAGATTGCATTTGCAGAGCATGGAGGCCGTATTCATTCTGAGTACGAGAGGAACCTGTTAGCTGTGATTTACTTCTCGGTCCGCATGCTTTTTGCGCGTCTGTGATGTGTCTATTACACTTTTGTAAAGAGAGAGAGAGGGGGGGGGGTCGAGGGAGGGAAGGAGGGAGGGAAAGAGAGAAAGAGAGAGAGAAAGGGAGAAAGAGGGAGATAGAAAGAGAAAGAGAGAGAGAGATAAAGAATGAGAAAAAGAGAGACAACGCCAGGTACACATAATCAGCACACACACATACATATATATGTATATGTATGCACACACACACACACACACACACACACACACACACACACACACACATATATATATATATATATATATATATATATATATGTGTGTGTGTGTGTGTGTGTGTGTGTGTGTGTGTGTGTGTGTGTGTGTGTGTGTGTGTGTTTGTGTGTTTGTGTATACATATATACACATATACATATGTAAGTTTATTTATATATATATATATATATATATATATATATATATATATATATATATATACATATATATCATTATATGATGTGATAATATTTAAAAAAGAAAGGAAAAAAATCTAGAATACAAAAAGTTGATTCTGAATTCATGTACACATGCCGATTCCTAATAATTGCATAAATCGCGCACGGTATTTGCGTAGATCGTAATAATTAGTGCAAATATCATATGTATAAGTTTTGCAACATATTTCTTGGTACAGAATTTTCATGACATAATTATGACACATGTCAGTGTAGATATACTGATACAAAATTATGTTAATAAGATTTTTTATCCTAAAGGATCATTTGGCACAGTATATATAAAATGTCACCCCAGAAAAAGGGAAAATGGAAATGTTGCTGTCAGAAGTCCAGTCGAAGTTCAAATTATCCCGTGATAGCTGAACCGTTTAAAGAAGTTAACTTCCTACGTCCTCGCTCCAATGCATTCACTTTGATGCATTTGAAATGACCTTTATTCACCTACGAGTAAAAATAAAATCTGCATTCTGACGCCGAACACGGAAATTGAAAAATCTTACTTCAATATCTCATAGATTCTAAAAGACATTTCTTTAACATCTTTTCTGCCATAAATTGACACTAGAGAAATAATAAAATTCAGTGAACTACACCGACTATCTCTCTCAGTAAGTGACTTGAAGTTCGAACGGAATTGTAGCGGATGAGGTTTGCGAGGGAAATAAAAAAAGCCAATAGATAAGTATATATATATATATATATATATATATATATATATATATATATATATATATATATATACTTATCTATCTGTCTATTTATTCATTAACACACACAAACACACACACACACATATATATATACATATTTGACTTGCAAAACACTTTTCTGTGTTGATGAAATGGCAGATAAACGCACTAGACACATGATATAATGTGTTCACTCATTTCTCCGGAGTACCTCTAACAATAGTACTTACGTAACTGAGTTGAAATTCCCTACGTGACGTCACAACACAAGCGACGTATTT
>BOPN01006439.1:65000-67500 GCA_017312705.2 Penaeus japonicus
ATTTCCGTGCTTGGCGTCAGAATGCAGATTTTATTTTTACTCGTAGGTGAATAATATTTTTGTAAAAGACTGAAGGAAATACAAGATATCTCTTTCCCTTTCATGATAGAATAACAGCTTCCAAGGGTATGAAACATAGCTTGTCTACAGTGATCTAAAATATATGGTATTTCAGCCATATAATACACGAAATTATGCGTAGCTACATTACATGTCAACACTATATCTATAGATATTCGTAACACAATGTCAGTACTTCAACTTTAACTTTTTTGAATGGTTATTTCTCATTATTACCGACTTAGGGTATACATCTATCTATGTGAAAAAAGTCTTTGTGCTATTTGTTATTCATCTGGAATCTTGTTATTCATTTGACTTCATTCTTTACTCCGGTAATATCTTAGATGTTTAAAAATTCTGCTCATTTCCTGCTTCAAAACATTTACAAGAACAAAATGAATAAGCTTGCTTCCTGGAAATACTCCAAGCTGGTTTCATTTAATTACACACACACACATATATACATATATATATATATACATATATATATATATATATATATATATATATATATATATATTATATATGTATATATATACATACATATATATATATATATATATATATATATATATATATATAAATATATATATATATATATATATATATATATATATGTATATATATATATATATATATATATATATATTATATATATATATATATATATATATATATATATATATTATATATATATGTATATATATATATATATATATATATATATATATATATATATATATATATATATATATATATATATATATATATATATATATATATATATGTATATATATATATATATATATATATATATATATATATATATATATATATATATATATATACATATATATGTATATATACCTATATATATATATATATATATATATATATATATATATATATATATACATATATATATATATATATATATATATATATATTGTATATATATATATATATATATATATATATATATGTATATATATATATACACACACACACACACACACATATATATATATATATACACACACACACACACAAACACATAACTCGCACATACGTATGTGTTTGTTTGTCTGTATTGTTTTTAATGAAGGTAATCGAGCGAAATAATTATGTAAATGTATGCAAATAGTTGGTAATATTTTGCGTTAACTGCCACCATACTTATAAAAGATATCAACGAGGTGTATGTGGTTGTGTACGTGTATTTATTTATATCTGTGTGTGTGTATGTGTGTGCGTTCGTGTGTGGTATGTTTGTGTATGTGTGTATGTATGTTTGTTTCCATGATTGCATCTGCAACTAAATCCATATCGGTGTCAACAGAACAAGTTTCGTCGTGGCATCGAGCATGACTGATGAAGGGAAGGACTGACACACAGCCTCAGGTCTCAGGTGTTCCAACGACACGAGACTGATTCAAATTAATAGCCGTACAACGTGTGTCATAAGAGATGGGAGATTTTTTTTTAATCATTATTCTCGTAATCAAAACAAACGGGACATTTACTAGCAAGAATCAATATTTCCAGATTATCATTATTATTGTTATCAATTTATTTATATATATATTTTTTTTTCTTTCTTTCTTTCTTTTCTTTTCTTTTCTTTCTAAATCTCTTCCAAGCGCATTTCCGTGTATATGTCTCTGGTCTCGCGCGCTTAACGTGAGCGTCTAACAACTATGCAAATATATCATGATGGATAGTGACACTTCAGTTCAAAGAAAAATGGTGATATAAAGTGGATAAGGAAGTGAGTTTGTGGGTGATGCTCATTTCTTTGTTGTGAGAGATATTTTTTTGTATGCGAGTGTGTTATTTTTTTTGTCATATTTGTATTTGTCTGAGTATATCAAATGTATAACGATTATAAGAATGACAAGCATTATAAATACAGAAAAAAAGCGAAAATAAGAGCAACTTCAGTATCAAGAAAAGGCGAAAATTTAATTTTCATGTTATAAGAGTAACGTAGAAGACGAAGGATAGCGGCGGCTGGAGTGAAAAGTTTAAAAGGCGATCTCGGTAAAATTCTAGAGTGCAAAAGACCGAGAAGTGTCTATAGAAATTAGTATAAACTCATCTATATTTACTCATCGTAAAGGGTCTTGGTGGTAGTTGCACTTGTTACTCACCTTCGTGCAATGGAAATGTGATTATTCTTTTGTGTGAAGTGTGAGAACGTGAGACAGGAAGCGCGTGGAATTTCAGTTGGATCCGACACCAAGTCAACCTTCACCTGGATTTTGGCGTCACATTTCACCCTTTTCACTATAAATATAGGTATATATAATATATATATATATATATATATATATATATATATATATATATATATATATGTATATATATATATATGTATATATATACATATATATATATATATATATATATACATATATATATATATATATATATATAT
>BOPN01006440.1:0-2500 GCA_017312705.2 Penaeus japonicus
GAGAGCGTTTTTGAAAGCTCTTTATACTCGTACACTGCTAAACATTTTCAATTCGGATCCTACAATGCTGAGTTGGACAACACAAATTCTTGCATGACGTAGGTAAGGTCACATACGGGTTTACAGTTATGATATGTTTCTCGTTTGCAACACCTTTAATAAAAAACTTCAACGACTGAATTATTTATTGATCTTACTAAAACATGTAGTGTGAGCGTTAAAGCCTTATTTTAGGCACAATAGTGATATTGATATGGCTTATAGGAAATGCAGATACCGTTATGTTGTATATATTTAAACATGGAATATATAGTGTAATTTCTATGGAAATACAACATGTGGTATAAAGCAAATACATGGTATCACTAAAGGTAACAGTTTGTAGATGTATAATAATGATGAAAAATAACCCATGAAAGCAGAAATATATATGGAATATTTGTACAGTATTTACTGTTGTAGGTTGTGTTTTAAGTCTTACATCCGTTCATTAGAAATTGCTTAACAACTTAATTTTAGACTGATTTGCATATTTTACCCAACATCAAGAGCACAAAAATGTTTGATAAAATACACTTAAAACATTAATTTACATAACATATGTACACATGGACGTTACCCAAACGTTACACTGACCTAGACTGTTTACCATTCCCTCGAGCGATGTTTCTAAATGATAACGCACTTATTTTTCTGTTGGCCTCCACCAGGATTCCTTCGCCTCCTCCCCCTCCGATCCACTCTCCTGCGCCAATTGATGGACTCGAGTTGCGGTTCCTGCTGTACGGACGATGTCTCTTCAAGGGATTCTAAAATATCTATGATATTCTGGTCCAGCTGGTGAGCCTCGCTGTCACTCGGCTCCGGCTCAAGTGGCGGCCTGGGAGACAACGCTTCACACGAATCCTCGACCACTTGCTCCCCCGGCTCGACCTCCTCCGCCTGCAGGGTCCGCCTTCCTTCGGCCCCTTCGGGCTGGTAGAAGGGAGGCGTGAGGGCCGGCTTGCTGAAAGTGCCATAGGGCGTGGCAAAGGAGGGCGGAACAGGCGAGAGGGAGGGAGGGGGCGAGATGGGGACGGGGAAGCGGGAGGAGGAAGTTCCTCCTTCAGCAGAGTAAGGAGTCGCGGTCGAAGGACCTCCCCGCCGGCTGGAAAGAATGGCTGCGCTTGGTGCCAGGTTTTGGGTCGGGTTGCCGCTGCAGCTCCCCGGAGAAGTCCTAGGGTGCACCGGAGGGGTTCTGAACGTCCTAGTGGGTGCCGAGGGCGTCCTTGACGGTCCTAGACGCCTATGCGCCGCGTCTGGGACCGAGAACGACAAAGACTTCCTGTTGTTTCCCTTCTTATGATTATGTCCCCGTCGCTGCAAAGAGTGTCTGAAGCCATCCAGCTCATCTCCCTCCTCCTTCTCTGCCTCGCACTTGGAGAAGGAGAGCGTAGCGCCGTTTCCTCTCGTCTGCAGTACGACCTGCGCCTTCTGGAAGCCTTCGGGAGGGTGGAGGGCGCCGTGAACGGGGAACAGGTCTTGGAGGACAGGCAGGGGACACCTCCATGTCTCACTGTCTCCTCCTGCTCCCCCTCCCCCTCCCCCCTTCGTCCTTTCAATTCCTCCCTCTACCCTCTTTTCCTCATCTTCTTCTCCTCCCTTCTCCCCTTTACCCTCGTCCTCCAGCCCCAGCCAAGAGGAGCGGTTCGCTTGGAGAGTCTTTCGGAGACGTAACAACTCCGTGATCATAAGCTCGTCTTCCTCTTCCTTGCAGATTTCTTCGCACTGGTCAAGCTGTCGGAAAGAACAGTGAAGCTTCGTGAATGGGGAAGCTTAATAGCACAATGAAGGTAATAGGACCTATTAGTGATGATAGATGGAATAACTTATATATTCTGGATGGATGTTAGATATAATACCTAAATCATAAGGAACATGAAATGGAATCTAAAAAAAACATATTAAGGATGATGATTACAGTAATAAGGATGACAGTAATAGCATAAAGAAAATAAAGCAACAACAGCGCAGCACTAAGGATAATAATGATAAAAATATAATGATAACAATAATAGTTATAATATTAATGATAACAATGATGATTATGATGATGATAATATTATTTAGAATTGTTAAAGTAATGATGATTATAATAATAATGATAACACAAATAAAGATAAAAGTAAGGGCAATTATCATGATAATGATGACAAGAACAAGAAGAACATCAGTAATACATAACAATATTTACAATAACGACAACAATGGTTATAATAATGATAAAGAGGATGATCTTAATCATAATGATAACAATAATAATGATACTAACAATGATAATCATAATCACATATTGATAACAATAATAATAATGATGATGATAACAATAACAATACTGATAGTAATAACATCAATAATGGTAGTTGCAATAATGATAGAAATGACAATAATATTATTGATAATGATAATAATTATCATGATGATGAAACTGATAGGCAATAGTAAGGATAATTATAATAAC
>BOPN01006440.1:10000-12500 GCA_017312705.2 Penaeus japonicus
TGGAAAGATGAATAGAGGGAATGGAAGAAAAGAGGAATGGCGGGAATTTAAGAGGGGATGAAAAAAGGGAATGGAAGAAAAGAGGTATAGAGGGAATGAAAGAGAACAGGAATGGAGGAAACGGAAGAAGGGAAGAACAGAGGGAATGAACAGAGGAATAGGGGAGATGAAAAAGAAGAGGAATAGAGGGCATGAAAGAAAACGAATAACAGAGAGAAGCAAAGGAGAGAAAAAGGTTGAAGAAAGCAAAAGAAGAGAACGAATGAAGAACAAGAGGAAACGGAGAGAAGAATAAGAATTAAGTTAGGAAGAATAAGAGAGCGAGAAAAGAGAGGTAAAACTAAGAAGATGATGTGAAGAAAAAATGGAATAGATATTAAAAATGAAAGAAATGAGAAGGGAAAAAAAACAATTATTCGGAAAATAAAAGAGAGAAAAAAATAATGTGAAAATAGAGAAGAGACGTGAAAATATAATACGGTTTTTATGAAAATCAAACGAAGTAGAAATAAAAAAGAGGAATAGTAATAATAATGATAACAATAATGATAATGATAATAATGATTATGATAGTAATAACAATAATGTAGATAATAATTCTAATTCTAATGATAATAACGATAATAATTATCATGATGATAACAATAATACTAATAATAATGATGATAACAAAAGATCTAATGATATTAAGAAAAGAAAAACTTTGACTAATATTGAAGATGATAATAATGATAATGATAATAATATGAGGCGTAGGAGTACTAATGGTAATGGTAATGATAAGTATATTACTAATAATGATAATGATACTGATATCAATATTAATGATAATGATAACAAGTAATAATTACTATAATAAAAGTAATAACAATGATAATAATAATAACAATGATAATAATAATAACAATAATGGTAATAACAATGCTAATGAAACAGTAATAACGATAGTAATAATGGTGATGATAGAAACAGGTATGATATTAGTAATAAAGCATGATAATGACAGTGATAATGATAATAATGGTGATGATAATAATGATAATAACAATAACATTCATGATGATAATAATGTATAATATATATATATATCAATAATATATAGAATATATATACATATATTAATAATAATATACAGTGTTTATTACTGATTAAATACATCTTTCTACATACCTATCTACATACTCATCTGTCAGTCAGTAAGTCAGTCTGTCATTCTGTCTGTCTGTCTGTCTGTCTGTCTGTCTGTCTGTCTGTCTGTCTGTCTATATATATATATATATATATATATATATATATATATATATATATATATATATATGTATATATATATATATATATATATATATATATATATATATATATAATATTATACATATACATATACATACATATATATATATATGTATATCTATATACATAATTATATATATATACATATATACATATATGTACACATATACACACACACGCACACACACACCTCTCTCTCTCTCTTTCTATATATATATATATATATATATATATATATGTGTGTGTGTGTGTGTGTGTGTGTGTGTGTGTGTGTGTGTGTGTGTGTGTGTGTGTGATACATATTTGGGGTGTGTTTGTGTGTGTGTATCTGTGTCTGTTTGTATGTGTACAATTTTTAACAAGCAAATTAAGAAAAATGATTATGCATGTATGAACCGGGAAACAGGTAAACAAGTAAACAAATAAACAGGGAAACAGGTAATAATACTTATTCTTTTACAGAGCGAGAAAATACCTACATAGATGGTCCAATTAGCGGCACAAAATATTTCACTATATAGCGCTTTGATATTCGCTTTGCTACTAAGACACAGAGCTTCGTCTTATCTTGACCTTATCTGACAATGCCAAGAAGAGATAAGAGCAGGAGATAAACAGGCATTTATGATTAGATGGAAAAAATAGTGTAGGACCTAAAAACAAAAACAAATTAGCCGTTTTCCTCAGCAGCGATTATAGCTTCCTGTACAAACTCAGGAGAAATTAACCCCGCCCCCTTCTCTCCAGACAACCAATCACCCATCGCATTTATTCAGCGTGAAACGTGATTGGTCGTAATATGTGTATTTTATCAGAGTTTGATCCTTATTTACTGGTATGATCATGTATCTGTTAATGATAAAACGTACATAAACGTAAACATAAAGACACATGTACATACGCATACTCACACGCTTCCACAAAAGTATGTGGATGTGTGCGGGTGTATGCAACGTTTGTGTGTATGTGTGCGTGTGTGTATATATATGCGCGTGCGCGTGTATGCGTGTATGTAAGCGAGTGGCACGACTGGGTACGTCCATGATAACAGCACTAATGACACCGAAACTATGTTTCTCCTTCTCCCACACGTTCCCGGGGCTACAAAATGCCATCCTACGCAGAAAGTTAAGGCTGTTATTACTGGTTATAGAAGAAGGAAGTCGTCCATAGCGCCGTGGTGTACGTACACGCACGCACGCGCGCACCC
>BOPN01006440.1:20000-27500 GCA_017312705.2 Penaeus japonicus
TGTGTGTGTGTGTGTGTACGTGTGTGTATCTGTGTCTGTCTAACTGTAAATAGACACACAGTAAAACGAAAGTTAGGAATCGCGCAAGAGTGAGAGTGAGTGAATGAAAGTGAGAGCGAAAGAGTAAACAAACCAGCGAGAGAGGAGGGCATTAAGATCTTTACAATTGATAGTGTGACTTTGATGATTATAGACTTAGATAAAGATTAGGTAATGGAAGTGTACGTATTTGTACTTTTGCGTTTCTCCTAATAACCATTCTCACTTTTTCCTAATATATATACCACAAAGATGGACCTTTATATGTGTTGATACATGAATGTAATGAAAGTTAGTATTACGTGTTGTTTTTATCTCAGTTGTAATAAAACTGTTTATTGAGGATATACCTTTCTGTCTACTTGTGTATGTGAATGTACTTATGTCTGTATTTCTTTCGAATGCAACTCAAGTATGATTAGATCTTTTGAAATTTCTCTTAATATGCATATACGTTAGAAGAAATGTAAATACTTTATATAGACTTTAATAAAACAATATTGAGGAGTAGATTGTTGACAGGTATTGAAACAGGTCGCATGAATTTCTTAATTTTAGTAAATCGCAGACAAAGTGCGGGAATAACACGCTACTTTACCTTTGAATCTGGAGATATTTCAAGCACTCTTTGAATGAAACATTCTTGAGGTAGGTTTTATTTTGAAGTTTTCTTTCCGAGTGCATGTTCTTATTTAGGTTTATTTCCATTCTCTCTCTCTCTCTCTCTCTCTCTCTCTCTCTCTCTCTCTCTCTCTCTCTCTCTCTCTCTCTCTCTCTCTCTCTCTCTCCTTTCAGTACGGGATTCTGCGTTGCGTGTTGGGGTACGAGTTTTCTCTCAATAGCCATGACTATCCTTTTTTAAGATTTTGTACCGTATAACTATTTGTAAGCTTAGCTAGAAACCTGTCTTTGATGAGTCATTTATTTCTTACAGGCACTTCTTCTCGATGGAAACCTCAGCCATCACGTGACCTAAAATTCTTTATGTGTATATCAGTTGTGACAGTAAGTATGTGCATTTTATCTTTCCAGACGTCGTAAGCAAGAAGGACCTAAGTCATTGGCCTTAGGAGGGAGGTACCAGTTTGGCCATTGATGTGCGATTATTTGAACGGTGTTTTCCTTTTAAAGCAAATTGTTATCCACTGCATTTTGAAAAACACATATTGTTGTTATTGTTGGAAATACTAAATGGAACTGCAAGTTGTGGTGGAACGTTGTATTTGTAATTTAAACGAAAAACATTACACTTGTACATCCGGTGGTTGCCCGTATACGATGTGTTTGAATATTGATAGACACTTGCCTTTGAGAACTAAAAATATTTAGAGATACACCTTTTTTGTATTGTTTATAAGGAATCTATTTAGTCTGTTTTCACCACATGAGTAATCTAATCACCTCATGGTGACAAAACCAGATTCAAATTTTTAAATCAATTAGGAGCACGTTTTATTCAAGCAGAATGATATTCCTTCGCATTACTTCACTTGAATTATTTTCCATATATTCTACTGAATGGGAATACTCTAATCATTCACCAAGAAAAGATATCTTACTAAAACGTCCATTGAGACCTATGAACCGGCGAAATAAATTTAGGCTATTGATGTCTGCAGACGTTGTGTATCACACCAATCGATAATTACAACCGCATTCATCCCGTAATATCCACAATCTTGAATGAGGGTTCTGTAAATAGGGGTGGATACAGATCAGATATAAATTAAAGGTGCTGTTGTAGTTGTCTCCTGGCGATTTCACATACAAACACTGAACTGAGAGAGTGTGAAACCAAAAGTAGGTGACCATCATATGGCACGAAGACTGGTCGAGTCTGCCAGCTACTTCCTACCAACAAACATCGTCTGTGAAATTTCAGAAAACGAGCGGCGAATTTAGGCTACATGATACTACCATATCAATTTATTTACTTAATTAGCCGTCAAAATATCACAGAGATGACCATATTATTATACAACAACATCGGTAATAAGCATAAGACAGAGGGTGGGCGTATACGTTTCTTCAGATTCCCACAGTGGATTCCTGACTCCCTGGACACCCGCACACTACAAGAGTACCAAATACCTCATGTCTACACAACTCTGAGACCGTAGTAAATCTTTTAACCCGCCTAAAAATTGCATTCCCATTCATTACTTGTCAATCATTGGGTGTATGAGGGATTGATAATATTACATAATTTTTAGAGCTCGTGGCAGATTTTTTTTCGGCAATGAAAAGGCCAACATTTGAAATTTGAGGTTTGTCTTGTCAAACGAAACATTTTTAATGAACCATCTGCCCGCTACTCTTAAGCATGAATAAAATCAGGTTTATGTGTGAAGAATGACATTATTTGTGTTTATGAAAAAATTCTTACACGAACATGCATATATACAGATTTGTTAACTAATTGCAGAGATGACTGATAGTGATTACTATAAAGTTGTAATGATGTTAATTAATAAAGGCAACTTATAGTGGGACTTATTATGGCTATCCAGACCTGCGGTAAAATCAAGAATATTACGTTAACAATTACTTTACTTATAATTGAAGTTACTTGTAACATCAACATAGTCAGCCACTAATTATTATGATTCTATTTACACTAATGGCAATGACATGAATTCGGTAGAATACAAACGGTGCTACTGGAATTAATCAAAATGACGACAATGAACAGTAGTACTAATATAAATACCATCATGTAGTAACATTTAATTTCAGAATCAAGCAAACATTTCTTATATTAGACATACGTGTGATAACAGGTAATTTTAAAATGATAGTAATCACAACACTAACAATGATGCTTTTAACAAATATAGTTGGATCACTAATAACAGTGTCAACAATGGTGATGATGTTATTTATCATTGTCATAACAATATTAGTCATGACATCAGTAATGGTAATCATTATGATAATGATTATCATCGTTACATGATAATAAATTATAAAATCATTATTATATTAGTATAAATACTAATAGCCATGATTTTTACAGGAAATAGGTTGTAGTAAAAATGATGAGGATAATAGGAGATGATGTTAATGATAAATACAGTACGAATGTTAACGATAACAGCATCAGCAGCGACAACAAAAATTATGACATTGTAAATAATGATAACAATAACAATGAAAGTAAAACAGTAATAGGTAACGAAGGAAGGGTAATAACAATTGCAACAATAAGAATGAAAATGAACATAACGAAAGAACAACTATTGAAAACAACAACGATATATTTTGTGTTTTAGCCATATAGTAAGAGGCATATTTTCTCAACAAAATAGGAAAAAAGTGACAGTTCATAATCGGGTTAAAGTTGTAGTACATTCGGTCTTATTATCCTTAACACCGCATGAATGAGAGATGTATAATAACAAAGGCTGTAGAATTAAGGATACAAAAGAGGATTAAATATGTGTTTGCGAGCGCGTTACGCCACATTTCAAGGGTGGTCTTTTTGGCAAGGCCACCCACCGTAAAACGTATAGCACGTGATGCTGTGACGTGGAAGATGAACATGAGTCATTTAAGTATCCTTCTACTTGTGACCGGAAGTGTACCTATGCTGCACTTTATTTATTTTCTAATTTATTATGGAGTGGGTGGTTGTTGTAGGGGGTGACAATCTCCAATAAAAACGACGGCCACGCCCTTAAGCTTAACCATTAACCTACAAAAAAATTCTCACTTATTGAACCAATCTCTTTGAATCCCTAAGAGCCCTCCAAATTCTTCCAACCCCCCCATCCAAAAGCGCAAAAAAATCGAAAAGCGAGCGCGGCGCGAACGGGTGGGAGGAAAAGTACGGTCTGCGCGGCGTGGCGATTAGTGCGAGGTGGCGGCGCGAGGCGGCGCTGGCGTCGTAGTGGCGCGCAGAGCGTGGTGTGTGACGAGCCGCCATGATTGCACCGAGGTTCCCAGCCACCTGAATCACTGTTTTCCCCTCGAATATCCCCCTGTGTGTGTCGGAAAGCGAAATCCATCAAAATGGACCGATCGTAGGTGTCGGCCGCCTTGCTTAGCGGTGGGCTCAGCGCCGCTCGGCCCCCCCGTGAGAGTGAATTATGGAGTGTTTTGTGGGTGGTGTTCCTCAGCCAGGGATCGCGTAGAGTGTCTCGGGAAAATGAGCAAGTTCCGGGCGAGGCAGCTGGACGCCGCCAAGCCCATCCCCGTGTTCAGGCAGGAGGACATCCCCGACTATGCCGAGTTCAACGCCATCAACCGCACGGTGCCCCAGATGCCCACGGGGATGGAGAAGGAGGAAGAGACGGTGAGGAAAGCAAGGGAGAGAGAGACAGGGGGAGTGGGGGAGGGGGGAGGCACCCACTGCCGCCATCTTGGATTTGCGTTCGCGCCAAATTCGAAAAAAAATATTTATTTGGGATTCCAGTGGGAGTCTTGTTGACAGTGGGTGGGTCCCCCTCGTAAGCATGGGTTTCGGGGGTTTTGGCCGGAATTACTTTTTTTTCAGAAATTTTGAGTGAGTGTGGGTGGGCTGGGAACTTGCATGTTTATGTTTTTTGACATGTGAACATATATTTTTTTTCTTGGATGTTTTCATTATTATTATTTACTGCTTTGAAGATTATGTTATATTGATTGACATTTAGGGGTTTGTGCAGGTTGTCTTGTCATTTAACATCATATTTTGAACTCTTGTTGTGTGACGCACAAACTGTCATTCCTCGAAGTTGTGAAATTAGTGTAAATATTGCATGACAGCTAGTGCATGATGTTGATTATGGTTGATAGTGATGTGTCTGATATAAATCTGTTAGATTCACTTAGAAAGGATTATCTTTTCTCATGAAAGTAGTGTGTAATTGACATGCGCGTCAGATGCAATAATTCATGATTTTTTAGTGGATATTTAATCATTATATTTCGTTGTTGAAGTAACACAATTAAGGTTATGGTGACAGTCCTAAGTAGTTTATTTGAAATTTAATTTTTCTTTTTCTCTAAAAATGAAAGAAGAAATTTAGTTCATTATTGCAATATCTTCAAAGGCCATGTGCCATTCTTTTGCTATTATGATTTGTTTGTTTTCAATGTAGGAACTGAATAGGTTGTGTGGGATACATGGCGGGGGATTTGCCGAGGGTTATTATTTATTATTATCGAGATCGAGTCATTGACTCAACCTCTTCAAATGTTTTAGGTTGAATTGTTTTTTTTACAGGGTCAGTTAGAAGGCAATTTTCATTTTGTGTTGTGGGTTTCAGGTATATTTTCATTCTTTTATTAATAGTTGATTTTTTATGTATTTTTAATAATGTTTGTTGCCGTTGCCAGTTGAAGTAGTTGTATGGTCGATCTTATCGTCTTTGATTGTCTTTGACTAGATATTGGTTATTTGTAATTTATTCTTATCAAATTCATATATATCACTGCATTGCAATCTGTGGATCTACCCATGAGAAAGTACCATAGCCTCAAAGAGGCTTAAAGTATAGCAGTATACCAGGGATATTCTGACAAGATAGCTCTTAGACCTCCTTTGCAATTTATTGTAAAGTAAAGAACTATATCAATCTCTTTATTTCCAGAATATATGTTGAGATTTATTGGCCTTTGCTAAAGAATATGGCATCACTTGGTATGGTATGAAGTTAATGCCAAGTGTAGCAGTAATAAAACCAAATAAGAATAATCTAAGGAATATTGCAACTCCCTAAAGATATTCTATTATTATCCATGTATGCGACTTTTTCTTCCCTCTCTCATCAAATTAATGTGTCCGGAGATTATGGAGAGATAAAGGTTTTGCCTAATCATTTAGGTACTGAAGATGCCACTTAATCCTCATGCCCTATCTCAGTAGGCCTATCCAAGAATCTGTATTCATGCCCCAAAACAAAAAAAAGCTTCAACTAAAGAAGTGTATTTTGCCTAATAGTGATGTTACATATATTTGTTTATGTTTTGTAAGGCAAATGCATCTTCTCTTAGTCACTGTTTGAATTTGAATTTGAATTTGTGGTGAATAACGAAAAAAAAAAGAAAAAAAAAAAGCTTACTAAATATTATAAATAAAACACAATACAAAAAGTATCCCATATTACAAAGACTATTATACATTACAAAAAACGTATCACACATTGTATCAAAGTGTCACATCACATAATCGTTGAACAATAGAATTAAACAGACATTTATTGATGTTTGAAATACGGTGAATATCACACCGTATTTTTTTTTCTTTTTTTCCCTATTTTCCTATCTCTCGTTTTCTCTCCTTATTTAACATAATTTTCTTTGTTCAAGTTCCTATCACAAGTATTGTACCTCAGATTATTATTTAGTATTTTATAAAGAAAGGAAATAAAAAGAGAGATATATAGTTACGTAAGGGTTAAAAATTTAATTATTACTCACGTGACTAACAGAAAGATATCAATAAATTACATTTATTTATTTTCTGGTTTTCCTTTCTTTGTAATGATCATGACTCTGAAAAGATTCTTATTATTACTAATATAATTTTCTTTATTGATATTACTGCAACCTCTAGTTCTGTTACTATGCTCATTAGCTCTGTTATCACTGCTATCAACAACCGATATATATATATATATATATATATATATATATATATATATATATATATATATATATATATATATATATATATATATATATATTATAAGTAATCATCACTATTAACCTTGTAATTGCTGTTATGGTTGTTGACTATGAATATTATTACTTTTATTAAAATTATTATTATTATTAATTTTATAATTATTTTCATTATTTTGATTATGATTCTTCTTGTTATTACTGTTTGTTAGTATCAATGCTATTCACAATACTGATATATCTACTATTGCCAGTAATGTAACGTGATGCTTCATCATCTTCTTATTCCTCTTCTTCTGTCTCCTCCTCCTCCTCCTCCTCCTCCTTCTCCTTGTCTTCCTCTTCATCCTTTTCTTTCTACTCCTCCTCCTCCTCCTTCTCCTTATTCTTGTACTGCTCTTACCCCTCTGGCTATTGCTACTATTACTATAAATATTTCTGATACTTTTTATTTACTTACATTTTATTATTTTCCAACAAAGTACCTCCAATCCTCTCCCAGATAGCCATGCTTATTCTACCTTCAATATGCATACATTATCTCCATGCTGGTACTACTATGACATTCTACCCTTATTACTGCTACAGTGGCCACTACTAGTGCTAAACCATAGTTATTGGGGTTACTGCTACCAATTCTGCTATTATGAACACTATTGCCACTACCAGACTAGGGCTATAATTATTGCTGCTATGATTACTATTTCTCTTTTGATTATTATTATATAATACCAATATTATGACTACGTTTATTACCATGGCTAATTATATTGCTGTGACCATAACTATGCCCATTTCTGTTGATATTTTACTGTTGCAGATACTATTATCATTACTATTACTCTAAGTACTGTT
>BOPN01006440.1:32500-35000 GCA_017312705.2 Penaeus japonicus
CACATACATACACACAACTGACACACACACATACATACACACATGAACACAGACGCACACCCATTCGCACTAACATAAACATGCGCACAATGACTTGCATGCACATAAACTAACATGCACACCAACTCACGCATATAAACAAACACGCACACCCACTTATACTTGCATAACCACACATTTGCATGCACACACACACACACTTGCATGCACGCGCCCACACACTCACTTGCACACACACACACACACACACACACACACACACACACACACACACACACACACACACACACACACACACACACACACACACACACAACACGGTTACTATCTCATAATCTCTCTTAGTTACTACATCACTATCTCATTCATCCTCCACATGCATGCATGCACACACACATGAAAACACACACACACACACACACTCACACACACACACACACACACACACACACACACACACACACACACACACACACACACACACACACACACACACACACACACACACACAAACACACACACACACACTTGCAGGCACACACACACTCACTCACTCAATCACTCACTCACTCACTCACTCACTCACTCACTCACTCACTCACTCGCTCACTCACTAACTCATTCAGACAGATGGTTGTTCATCTTATATTGTTGCTAGTATTATTATTATTGATATTATCACTAATTAGTTAATTATTGTTAATATTACTTACTATTATCTTCATTGTTATTGTAGTTGTTATTACAGCTATTATTATTAGTAGTAGTATTACTACTACTATTGATATTACTTTTACTATTTTTGCTATTACTAGATATTTCATCGACGTTCATTATGCATTATTTTTTAACCTACTTTCCTTTTTACTTGTTTACAAATACTCATATTTCAATATGATATCAGTATATACTTGTCTGAAAGAGTTTCTAAGATGCTATTTTGTCTGCTATTCTTCTCTATAGCTATAGCAATATATTTTGTGTATTGTCTTTTTTCATTGTTGAAGAAAGTAGGCTATGTTTTTATATTTAAAACTGTGTGACAAGCATTGTTGACAGTTTAGTTTTTTAACATTATAATGAAAACAGTTTATTCAGAATAGCAAATACGCTTGTCTCCCAGGACTTTTTTTCCCCTTTTTTTTATTCTGACAAGAAACCACAACTAATGCAACATAAATTTTATTACACATTCTATGACATCATGTGATGATGCATACACTTGCTTGCATGTGTCTTGCCATCATATGGAAAATTGGGACTTATAGTACACATCATCTACTTCTTTTGCACAACACATCACAGATTATAAGTAATTAATCCATTTACGCCGGGGTGATTCCAGCTTTGAATAGTCATAATGCCGGGGTTTTCAAACGCATAAGCCTAACGCCTCGAGATTCTTGGGCACACAAGCCGCGAGCCTGGGCTGCCCGCTTGCTCACCCCGAGCACCAGCCTTGGCTAGATATCTCGTCACCGCCACGAATCGTGTCAGCACGTCATCTGGCACGAATGGGTTAAATGACAGACTAATCCGAATTCATTTAATCATAATTAATTACCCTTAAGTCAAGGACTACCAGGGAAATGTGTTTACCGATAAAAACTTCAGGAAATCTAGCATTGGATAGGCAGCAACAGACAATTGTCTATTTTCTTTCAAACTTATTAAGGACTACTTTCTGTGCAATGCCCATTCTTATTGGTCTTACATGTGCACAGTGTGTAATGAATTTAGTTATGCTCAGGTGCAGCCTGTACCAATATTCCAAAGCAAGCCCGATAATTATTGTAATATCAAGTATTATAATATCAATTTTAACCAGTTGATTAAAAGAACACAATTCATCATTTGGTGTGGATTGAATTTGAATAGACAGAAGATTTTGTTTAGTGTATCTGTCAGATCATAACATAGAAGTTTTCATCATTTCTGATTTTCACAAGATAATTTTTTAAATTTGTAGCATGCAACAAGTCCAGTTACTTGGTACTGGATAGCATTGAAAGTTCACAATAGATTCACAAGGATTATGATAAACTTTTATTGTCATTATTTTGATGATACTTAGAGGAGTAAACAGTGATGACTGGCCTATGATCAGAAGTACAAAAGGGCAGTGGCAAGTTTTGAACCATGTGTTGCATTATAACAAGTTCTGTCTCTTGCATGGCACCCTGTAGTAAAAGCTCAATATATACATTTTCCAAAATTCACAGCAGTAACAAAACAATAGGTTTATTAACCCATTCAGGCCGGGGCCGTTCCGGCTTTGCACGGTCGCAACACCGGGGTTCTCGAACGCATAGGCCTAACGCCTCGAGATTCTCGGACGCACAAGCCGCGAGCCTGGGCTGCCTGCTTGCTCTACCTGAGCGCGCGGCTTCCCCCGATAGCTCGTCCCGGGCGTCTGATGCGAAAACCACAATATGTGCTATCACATCATCCGGCTCCAATGGGTTAACAAACACATTTTTGTGCAGGGTAGTGTTAGCTA
>BOPN01006440.1:40000-55000 GCA_017312705.2 Penaeus japonicus
TTGCTTAACCCACTCACGACGGGGGCATTCCAGCCTTGAATGTCACAATGCCGTTGCGTTCAAATTATTAGGCCTAAATCAATTAAATGGCTGGCACAATACTGTGCCGCCTGGCCACTGGGCTTTTGAATGAGCGGTACAGTACTGTACCACCCGTCCAAAGAGGGTTAATGCCACTCCCACTGGCTAGATAACAAGAGCGAGATCTCATCCGCCACGATGCTTTGCTGCACCTCTCACCTGGTGTGATGGGGTTTTTGCAATTGTTTACTTTGCTTTCACAAATGAAGAAAATTTTGTCTATTCAAATGAAACTCCTATGAATATATAGAAACATAACAATGTAAAATGTCATTGGGTTGGAGTGAAATATTCCCATAGATGTGGTATCTCATCACTGAATGGGTTGTTTCTGTTTGAGAGAATCCTATGTTATTTTATCCTCCTGGCAGGTGGGGCAGGTAATTGGGTGCATAGTGCTTAGCCACGGCCAGTGTGGGAAAATAGTCCAAGGCATTTGTGTTGCGCGTTTGAAATATCCTGGCGTTTCAGCCATTTGGAGCAAACCAGCCCCATCGGCAATGGATTAAGGTTAGGAAATACACAGAGCATCTTAGGGCATCTTATGTGACATATATTGCAGAAGGGTTAATTGTAACACAAGGTGAAGTTTTTTCTTTAACCCCTTCCCGATGGGGCTATTTCGGCTTAAAATGACTGAAATGCCGGGACTTTCGAACACATAAGCCTAACGCATCGGGATTCTTGGCCGCACTGAAAGTATTTAAAAGGCCATATTCCATTTCTTAGATTAGATGTATTTGTATATTTGGTAACTTTTTGACCTGTTATAGTCTAATCTTATAGTAAGATCTGAAAAAAAAATCTTTCATATAGATATTGTTGGCTAACAGAAAGAATGTTGAAAGTAGATCATTATGGAAAAGGATTGGGAAATCATCTCTTAACCCGTTCCCGACGGGACCAATCCGGCTTAAAAAGACCAAAATTTCGGGACTCTTGAATGCATAAGCCTAACGCGGCGGGATTCTCGGCCGCACTGGCCGCGAGCCAGCGCACAGCACTGGCTCCTCCCGCACCCCGGGCTGGACAGAATAACGCGTCCCCGGCGTGTAGCCCAAAAACCACTAGACGTGATATCTAGTCACCCGTCGTTAACGGGTTAAACCAATGTGGATGGGGCACAACAAGCTAACTGGCAGTCAGGCACTGGCTAAAAATTAGAGGGACAGGGAAAATGCTTTCTACCCCCTGTAGACAGCCTAATTAATATTTTCCCTTTACTAGTGCCATTACAATTAATACTTCATGAGTGCTCTTTATATTTTAGTAAAATATTAATGCAATAAAGAGAAATACAGTTCATAACAAATAGTTGTGTGCCACCTAGCCCAATCTTGATGGAACTAGATAAAAGTTGGGGATTATTTCCTTTTTGGCCATGTGGAGGTGCATAATATGGTGAACTAGGAGAGGCAGACCTAGAGAGTTCTTTGTCTAGATCCTATCACATTTTTGTGCTGACAATGATGATATAGTTTATAACCATCATAGTAGTTTGTGCAAGATTATGATGGAGTTCTTATATCATTAACCCATTCACGCTGGGGCTGTTCCAGCTTTGCACAGTCGTAATACCGGGGTTTTCGAACGCATAAACCAAACGCCTCGAGATTCTCAGACGCACAATCCGCGAGCCTCCGCTGCCCGCTCGCTCAACCCGAGCGCCAGGCTTGCCCTCATATCTCGTCCCGGGCGTCTGACACAAAAACCACAAAACATGTCATCACGTCATCCGGCTCCAATGGATTAAGAAAACATTTTTAGCCAGCTGAGACACCAAATATAGGGGAATGGTATTGTACTGTAAACTAAATTTTTATCTGGGCAGCAGGAGGTAGCTCAGTGACAAAGACTGAGTGTGATCAGTGGAGACCTTGGCCCAAGATGCATGGATTCACACAAGCACACATTAATTAGTCTTCAAAATATGTAATGGCTTTCTAAAATTTGAGAATAAGATGATAACAAAATCTTATATTTTCCTGATTTATTTGATTAAACACAGACATTAAACATAAAGTCTATATATCAGAGACACTGTAGCAAAATTTACGATCAGAGAAAAAAAGATGCACTGAAAAATATGAATAGATGGGAAAATTAAAATCCTGAATATATGCCTAATTGATTTCAATTAACAGCTATGAATACTTGTGGTGTTTTAAATATATTCAGCATTAGCTGATCATGTTTGAAATTTCTTGCGATTTCTCAGAGAAACAAATTAAAATATTCAAATAGAACTGCATCAAAGACAGAAATAGTAAGGAGTTGCTGAAATTTTCAAGGTACCTGAAACACAATTTCATCCTCCATATCTTGCTATCATGTTAAGCTGACAAAGAAAAAGTAAATTTGCCCTTTCTAATGCAAACAATGCAAATTGTAATAAGGCAATTTATATTCTACCATTTTTGGTATCAAGAGGAGCTTTCTATCCACAGGTCTAAATTCCTTGTGCCTTTGCTTATTGTAGTCACTCTTCCTAAACTCCATACTTCAAATGTAAGACCTTTCATAAAGCCATCATAGAGGTTTATTGAGAATGAAATTGGAAATCAAAATTTCATATAACCAAAGTACATGATAAGTTACCATTAATATCTGATGAATAGGAAAAATGTAATTCAAACCCTAATGACACTGGTCAGATATCTTGGGACCTATAAGTTAAGAAACACTGCTTTAGCAGAGTAATACCTGGCCAGCGTGCCAAAATGCAATACCACAATTGCCTGGTGCACTCCATTCCACCTTCTTCCCACAAACAATTAATCCTTCATTAAATTGGCATTGTTTTTAACTGGATTTACCATTAATCCATTGCGGACAGGACACCTAAAAACCTAACTGGTTGTCAGGGCAGGCAGTCTAAGACACTAGCGTCACCAGCTAAAAATTAGAGGAATGGGGTAGCGTAGACTAGCATTGTCTGGCATGGTTCCATCCGCATCTACGACCGACTCTGCCTTTGCAGCAAATTCGCTGTCAATGGGTTAATAGTAGGTGTATATATTGTGACATTTTCTTTATTTTATTTATTTATTTATTATTATTATTTTATTTTTTTGACAATTCTTATATGAAAATATACTTTTTTTTTCTCTCTCTCTCTCTCTCTCTCCCTTCCTACCTTTCCTTTCCTTTGCTGGTGTTTACAGTCATCTGAGCTAAGTAAAGGATAATTATATTTGTTTTTGTGGATTAAGTGGGCAGTGCCACATATAACAGTAAATATCGGTATAGGGTTGTTCTTTTACTATTTACTAGGGATGTACAGGTACCAAATTTTGACCAATACCAGTACATTCGAAAAGATTGTTGGACGTCGTCGTACTAACACTTGGGACACTTGCATAAAATATAAAATTATGATAGTATCAGTAAAAAGTAACATTAAGATTATAGATTTCAAAGTTTTCTATACTGGAAAATTATCACAATATTGTGTATACCTCCGTATTTAAATTTTTACTTTCCTGGACACAGGCAGCTTGCAATAGTCTGCAGAAGGGTTAGGGCTGTGGCATGACCACCAGTATATTGTTGCAAATGTGGCTCATTACCAAATGTTCCATAATATTGTGTCACAATTATATTCTCAATAATTTTGCATAACAAATATTTCGTTTTTCATCATTTCAAAAGTCCAATTCATGCTAAACAAAGTAACATGTAATGAGTAACATGCGACTTGGTAAATTTCTTTAAGGTAATGGTGGTATAGGCAGTAAATCAGCTGATGTTGATATCAATCCCTTCTACTTCTGGAAAACAAATGTGAAAATCTTTTAATGTCTTAACCTGTTGCCGACGAGGGATAGATTTGCTTACCCAGGCTCCAGGATGGGTTTTATTTCTGAGCGAGGCAGCTTCAGCAACATACCTTGATTTTTCCCACCCCCTTTTAGTCACTAATTGTAGAGCTAGAGTTTTTTTTTTTTTTTTTGTGTGTGTGTGTGTGTGTGTGTGTGTGTGTGTGTGTGTGTGTTTGTGTGTTTTACTGTTTCTAGAGACTTTTATCTATCATATCATATAGGCTCTATCAATTCTGCAGTTGACTAAAATTGTAGTTCAGGGTCCATATTAACCCAATAATGTCACACCTGTGTGACACGGCTAAATGCTCTCTATCATTGTTATTATCATATTCAGTATTTTATTACTCTTGTGGTATTTTTGATCAGTTTGATAAGCAGATTTCTCTTTATTGCAGGCTCCCAGACAGCTAATCCACATCCATCCATTCTCGGCGGACCAAGACATCCCCGAGTATGACATGGACTCTGAGGACGAGGCGTGGCTCAGCCAGCACGCCGCCAAAGGGGAGGTGCCGCTCACCAACCTTCAGTTCGAAGAAATGATGGATAGACTTGAAAAGGTATACTGGCCTTGTCTAAGGTGTGGGATTATGCTTCACTCTCTCTTTCAGTGTTAGTTCTATAGCTTGCCAGCTCATTAACTCATTCAATATGAATTGTATAGCTCTCTCTCTCTCCCTCTCCCTCTCTCTTTTCTCTCTTTTCTCTCTTTTCTCTCACTCTCCCTCCTTGGTACCACGGGGCAGATGTTTTTTTCTCTCTCTCTCTCTCTCTCTCTCTCCCTCTCCCTCTCCCTCTCCCTCCCCTATAATCTTAGAAGTGATTATTAATTTGAGTATTTGTTATGATGCTTTCACCTGTTCCCATCTTTCAGGCATCCGGGCTGAAGGCTGTGACGCTGCAGGAGGCCAAGGTGCTTCTCAAGGACGACGATGACCTCATCATCGCTGTTTACGACTACTGGCTCAATAAGAGGCTGCGACTAGCGCACCCACTAATTCCACAGGTTAGTGTGTGCCTTGCCTTGACCCTTGGTATGGCTCAGTTGTCCCCACTTTGTCCCAGTCACTTCTAACACATATTATGCCATGGTTAACCCATTCGCGCCGGTTGACATGCTGACACGTGGTCGAAAAAAGCCCCGGACCCGGGTGACGTCCTGGCACAGGCTACATTTTCGGCCCGCGCGCCGGGAGGCCAGTAGCGACGTGCTGAAACGTCCGCATTAGAATGATAGATTATTCTTAGTACAATTCGATTTTCATACTTGATTTGTCTTAGCTACTTTAGTTTATCCTTCTAAATAGTAGAAAATGGGATATAACGTAATATGAATGACGTCACAGGTACATACGTAATCTTGATTACGGCATGGTGATTTCTGTTTCTGATTTGTTGAATATGATGATCTGAGTCGAAAGACTATCGTAAAATCAATTGTAATTGGCCGAGGAAAAAAAAAAAAAAAAAAAAAAAAAAATTATATAACATCTTTTTGTTGCCCCAATAAAAGAAAATGACACTTGAAAAAACATTGCTGTTACTTGCATTCACTTGTATGCACATGTATGGTTGTTCATATTCTCTTTCTTTTCTTTTAGGAAGAAAAAAAAATTGAAAAAAAAAACTATGTTTGTTACCTCACTAGAAGAATGCTTCCATTTCCCATTGGTATTACAACATAGGAGTAAAGAATATGGAAAAAGTTCAATAGAATAACACTAAAAAAACAGTGCTGTAACATCTTTTTCGACTGATATACCTCCTCTGAACATAGCACTACTTTCTGCACATGTCTACACTTTAGACGCAATCACGCAAACCATAAGGATAGGGTGGGTGAAAAACGCTCTGCGAGCGTCAGCGCGACCGCGCGCAGCGGGAAAACACCCCGGGACGGGCGGTTGCGCGCTTGAAATCTTCCCGGCACGATCGGGAGTAGGCGAAATTCCGCCCCGGCGTGAATGGGTTAAAAAGCACGCATGTGGGTTTGGTATGTAAAGGTTCAGTGGCAAAGATAGAAGAGGAGAATAGGCTAAGTTATGCTGACTACTCAACATTCCTTTGCAATAATTATCCATTTAGCAAATTACTAAATTTGCTTGTATGATGTTTTTATCTCCTAGAGCAAATTTTTTTGGGCTTAGTGCTAGCCCAGTTGTCAGAACATATATATTTAGTGTTTTATTCTTTCTTTTTTTCTTGCTCTATCATTGGTAATAACAACCAGTTTATTTTTTAAATGTTATGTCACAGTTCACAACTCTAAATACATTTATTTCTACCACCAGGTCAAGACAGAGAAGGGCTCTGGATCTAATTCCAGTGACCCATATGTAGCTTTCCGTAAGAGAACGGAAAAGATGCAGACCAGGAAGAACCGTAAGAATGATGAGTCCAGTTATGAGAAGATGCTGAAGCTGCGGAGAGATCTTTCCCGTGCCGTCACCCTCCTCGAGATGGTAAAGCGGAGAGAGAAGGCCAAGAGAGAGCACCTCCACCTCAACATTGAAATTTTTGAGAGGAGGTGGGTCCTTTACCTCTGTGGTGGGGTTCTTTGGCAAAATTGGTTAAAGTCTAGGGGAAGTGCTAGATTTATCTTCTTAGGGCATCTATATATATAGAGTAGATATAGATAGAGTAGCAGAACAGAGTGGACGTGCTGGTATGTTGCTCTAAAAAATCTCTAAGTTTCTCACCCCTCCCTGCATGGAGGCTGAGAGGGAATGGACATAGTGTACAAGGAACAATATAGTGTACAAGGAACTGAATAATTAAGAAAATAACAGTGATTACAAAATAGGAAAGAAATTGAACAAGAAATAACTGGAAAGTCAGAAGTGGAATCAAAGGAATGGTCAAATGCTGGGTCAGTTTTTTGTTGGACAGCATGGCCCAGTTGCCTCTAAGGTTACCTTGAACAAACACAAACAATCCTAGGAGTTTAAAACTTCATGTTCAGACCAAGGAGAAGTGAAAGAAACTAAAATAGAAAAATATTTTAAGCACAATGTAAAAAAGCATTTTGTATGTCAAACTTGTGATAGAAAAAAAGTGTCATAAATGTAAAAATGATTATTTAATCCGTTAATGCCGGGTGACAAGATAAGATTGTATTGATAGTAATTCAAGCCTTGAAACAGAATCGGAAAGAAAAATTCAAGAAGTAATTAGAATTGAAGAGGAAACTGATAAAATGGCTACAAATGTGCAAGCAAGTAGCTTGGAAAGTGATGGTAAGGAAATGAGCCATATGAGTGAGCCAAAATTCAGCACACCTAAACGTGGTGATAAGGCATATGCAAAGCAGAGACAGGAAATAAACATATTGAAAAAATTGTATGGAGAAAAAATGAAGGAGAATATAATTCTAAAAGACCTACTAGAAGAATTCATGATTTAGTGCTTCAGTGAGATAAAATCAAATAAAGATAAAATCTGTGAAATAAAAAGAAAAAGAAAAAGAAAAAATCAAGGTAAGAAAGGAAACACATCCTATTAAATATATTAAATATAAAGGCTTTGCAAGAAAGGAAAAATGTAAAGGAAAAGACGAAGAATGAACAAGTAAAATGAAAGAGTTAGTCCAGTAGACCACAACACAAAGAAAAACATAAGAAACTTTTTTTTGGAAATAGTGAAGCTGAAGAGACACACAAAGCACAAATAGCTCAGACACAGAGCAAACAACAACAGAGGATGAGGCTGACTGCTGACTTGTCAGTAATAAGAAAAAATAGCAGAAATAAAGATTAAAGAGAAAAAAAGTAAAAGATCTGGGACTTTATGTGAGCAGTGACTTGAACTTCATTCACTGTGTAGAGCAGACAGTCATAATAGGAAACATTATGAATGGATGGATGATGAGGACTTTTAACCCATTGACAGCACATGGCATGATTTGCTGCCAAGGCAGAGTCGGTCGTAGACACGGATGGCACCGTGCAATACAACATAAACCCGCCACATGACTATACATATTTTATTAAAACTGCGACAAATGGGTTAACACAAGGGATCCAGAACACCTTCTACCACTATGGGAAGCACTATTGATTTCAAGATTGGAATATCAATGCTAAGTATGGAGTCCAAGTCATACAAATGATATAATGTTAGTCGAACAGGTTCAAAGAGTATTTACAAGAAAAAGATGAAGAGAAAGATACTTTGTTATATATGAATGGAAGATTATTGAAAATCACCAAATCCAAGAGATGTTGAGGAAGGGGGCATTAAAATAAGACATTCCCCCAGGCAGGGAAGAACATGTTACTGTACTGGGATAAGTGCATCAACATCACTGTTAAGAAAAATGCAGAATCAAAGTTGCCAATAGATGGGTCAAAACTATTTAAGTGTGTGCTAAAAGATATTAGAAATCTAACCCACAGTGCACTGTTGAAGTATTTAAAAGAAAATTAGACGGCTGGCTAAATCAGCACCAGGTAAACCCCCAACGAGTGAGAGTGAAAGGACGAGGGCTGAATCAAAATTCCATCCCTCAGCAAGTTCAGTTTCATGCAACTGACAAAAGGCCGGCAGTTGCCCAGGATGGCCCCAGCAAGAGGCTAAATGATCTTAAAATTGTAATGCTTGTCTGGAGGAGCAGCCTTCCATGGTTGATCTTAACCATTGTTTTTCATTGCTTTTGTTGAAAAATAATTGACAGGTCCAGAACTAAAGAAGGGCAATAGAAACGTCCTTGCAACTAATCTTTATTTTGTGCAGGGGACCTTGATATTAATTCTAGTGCAATAGCTATTTTTTTCTGATTACTTCACAGAACCAGTAGGTTGATTAATGTTTTATTTACAGATTCTATTAACTTATTTATTTTTGTTGTTCTCTATATTTAATCATTGGTTTACACAGAGGTAAAAAAGAAGTAAACAAATATATTGTTAGGGAAATCAGCCCATTCTAGCTAGTCCAACTAGAAATTAATGTCAGTGTTCTGAAAGCAGACAAATTTTCTAGAAGTTTACTTTTTGCCTTTCAATCAGTGATTCCAAACTGCTAGTTAGTAATTAATGGTGCCCTAGAACTTTTTAACTATATGCATATGATGGATATTTTGGACATTCCCAGAGAGAAGCAAGAATCTGATTGTGTTTTTGTCCAACAGGTATGAGATGCAAGACTTCTCGGGTTCAGTTTTGGCGGAGGTTAGTGCACTGCGGACTCAGAGACCGGCCTTCGCGCCCCTCTTCTCCAACCACCAACTGTCGTCTGGAACCACTACTGCTAGTGCAACGTCTAGCGGCACGTGGCTCAAAGTTGCACCTGTGTCACATTCCAGCAAAGTGAGTAAAAAAAGAGTACGTATCGCTGTCGGTGTGTGGGCTGCTTATTGGGCAGGCTGCGCTTTATTTTTTTAGTTGCCTTTCCTTTTTTTCTTTTCCTTTCTTTGCAATAGTCATTCATTCTTCTTTCACAGCTGGTTAATATCTTTGCACATTCTTGCTATTATTATTATTATTTATCAACATTATTTTTTCAATTTCTTATACTTGCTGTTATTTTCTTGATATTTGTTTAAAGCATTGAGCTTTGCTGCATTTGCTGCTTATGGCCTTGAGTTTCTTAGCACGTTTTGCAGAGCCATTAGCATAACACAACACCCTTCCTGCCATTTTGCTTTCCTCAGAAAAAAAAAAATATTGTCCTACAGTGAGACTCCCATAGTGTTTTGAGTTTGATTATTGATTTGGTCGGAAGAAATTTGATTCCGTAAAAATAAGGAACACCATTTAATAGTTCACAATTATGTAACACATGGTATTTAACAAGAAGCTTTAAATTAACATAAAAGTTTATTATATTACAATAAAACATAACTAAAATACGTTGGAACTGCATGCGGTGTGATTCATGAATAATTATCTGGTGAAAGACATATAATTGTTATGCTGTGTCTTCTTTTTCTTTTCTCTTCCTTTTCCTCTCTCCTCTGTCTCCCCTCTCTCTCCTCTCTCTCCTCTCTCTCCTCTCTCTCCTCTCTCTCCTCTCTCTCTCTCTCTCTCTCCTCTCTCTCTCTCTCTCTCTCTCTCTCTCTCTCTCTCTCTCTCTCTCTCTCTCTCTCTCTCTCTCTCTCTCTCTCTCTCTCTCTCTCTCTCTCTCGCTCTCTCTCTCTCTCTCTCTCTCTCTCTCTCTCTCTCTCTCTCTCTCTCTCTCTCTCTCTCTCTCTCTCTCTCTCTCTCTCTCTCTCTCTCTCTCTCTCTCTCTCTCTCTCTCCCTCTCCCTCCCCCCCTCTCTCTCTCTCTCTCTCTCTCTCTCTCTCTCTCTCTCTCTCTCTCTCTCTCTCTCTCTCTCTCTCTCTCTCTCTCTCTCTCTCTCTCTCTCTCTCTCTCTCTCTCTCTCTCTCTCTCTCTCTCTCTCTCTCTCTCTCTCCCCTCCCCCCTCTCTCTCTCTCTCTCTCTCTCTCTCTCTCTCTCTCTCTCTCTCTCTCTCTCTCTCTCTCTCTCTCTCTCTCTCTCTCTCTCTCTCTCTCTCTCTCTCTCTCTCTCTCTCTTCTTTTTTCTTGACTTTTTCCGCTTCACTCTTTCTTTTTTTTATTTTTCATTGCTCTCTTCTTCTCTTCTGTTTTCTAAAATGAAAAAGAAGAAATAAAAAAGCTGGGGAGAAAAAAATATCAAACCTCACTCAACCCATCCACAGGAGGATGGAAAGCGAGAACGGCGGTCCTATCGAAAACGTCCGCGGCGGCACCATGGCCAAATCTCTTCCTCTGCTTCGTCCACGCCCCCCACGCCTCAACTCACCCCCACGTACACCCACCCGCCTGATCCCTATACCATTGCTTCTACGTACCCTCAGGTAAGCGCGCCAAGCTACAGTTCCTGGTTTTCTATTTTTATTTATTGGTTTCTTTATTTTTTCACATTTTATTTATTGGTTTACTAATTTTTTATTTTTTATTTATTTTATTTTTTTTTATCATGTTTTGTTTATTGTCTTTGAATTTATTCCTTTTTTTTGTGTGGGGTCATTGTGTTGCTACTTTCTCTTTCTTTACATTGTTTTTTTCTTCTTCTTTTTTTTCTTCATTGTGCTATTGTAGTAGGCAGGTAAAACAAGGCTGCTCTAGCTTACTAACCCATTGAGCAAAAGCTAAAATGCTTATCTGGACTGTATGAAGGGTCTGTGACTTGTTTTTATTAAATGCTAAAGGAGATTTTCAGTAGTGATTTCCACCCTATGAAATTTGCACTTGATAATTGTTTAGTAAGTATTCCTGTATAGGTTATGCTTTTGATTTTTTTATGATACTCATTTAGTTAGTGTTGTTACCACTAAATTTCCTTTAATAATACTGATTTAAAAACCTGAATAATTCACATATACTTTACCAAGCAAAATAAAGATATTTAGAAGTTCAAACGATGAATTGATTTTATATAACCATAGTCTTTCCATAGCCTTGTTTTTCTTTTATACTTTATTGATGAAGTTTTGTAATGAAAAATATTCACTATTTCCCATACTCAAGCATATACCTTGCATACCATTTAGATTGTTGTATAGTTTGGCTTTAACTGTTATTTAGCTGTCATTTTAGTAAAACAGTTTCTTTTGATATGTCACTTACATCTATGATTCTTTCATAAATAGGCATATTTTGTCTGTATGAGAAATTTCTCTTGAAGACACCATTGAATACCCCTTATTATACCAGTAGTACTTTTAACTTGATGGAGAATACTTACATGTCGACATCTCACGGGCTGAGAATGAAAGTTTTTATTCCAGGACCACTAGTAAACCTAAGTTGCAGCAAGATGAAATTCGAAAAATAATGATTGTGTAGGAAAGTGTCTCAATGTCTTGAACACATGCACAATTAAGATAAATTTTATTACATAGCAGATATTGTATTTAGGTATTTGTTATTATCCTTTTGCATCTTAGTAGCCCATTCATGCTAGGCCTTATATTTGCGTAATTCCGCTCCCACCGGCTAGTTAACAATACACACAATGACTAAGCGCAACCTTTCCCCCAGCGCAACGCCATGCTTTGCCTCTATGAGTGCTTTTCACCTGCCCACTTCAGTGGGGTGATAACAGGATTTTGTATTTGTTTACATTTTCACAAATTGATAAAAAGTGTCTATACAAATGGAACTCCTATGATTATTTACATACGTAACAATGTATAACGTATGTTTTGAGAGAGAATTTGAGGTGATGGGATGTCATCCAGTGGGAGCAAAATATTTGCATTATGTGATATCATGTCTCCCAGTGCCAATAGGTTAAGAGTGTTTATGAGTCAGTAGATAATGAAATGTGTACTAGCACTAAAAGAGTCTTGACTTATACCTTTGAATTTACCCCCACAGGATTCCCTAGGATACGCGCCTCCCAGCTCAGAGGACGAGGTTGCTTCACCCTCCCCTTCAGAAGCAGAGGAAGAAAATGAACCAGATGGTGTCTTCACATTTAGAAGGAAAAAATTTACTAATTATCATGCGGTAAGATTATTTTCATACAAGTTAAGGAAATGCTTGTAATAAATGCAGTTTATGGTCTCTGTTGGTAGTCCACCTTCAGGGTTTCTCTAAGCTCCACCTAAAAATGAATATTGGGAAAAATAGTAAATTTAGAATAATTTGATGAATGTTCCAATACATTTTTTTTTTTTTTTCTCTTTCTATCTCTCTCCTGCAGCCTAAAGAAGGTAACTGGCCTTGGGTCCCACCGAGTGAAGGTGGAGGTGGAGACCCAAGATTTAGATTTTCCCTCACCTCCCTGGCGCATCCTACTCGTCGGTGTATAGGCTTTGCTCGCAGGAGAGTTGGGAGAGGTGGCAGGTACGTCCGTGAACTATCTTTGCTTCTTAAGTGTTTCTTATTTCTTCCTGCAATTATTTATTTGCTATCTATAATTTATTTTTTTCATACCATTCTGCTTGTATTTGTTATTTAAATTTGTACATTATCCAAAAATGCCACATTCCATAATCCATGGAGACACCCATATGCAATATCGTTGATCTTCATTGCTCTCAATCCTAATATTTGTTTCTTACAGAGTATGGATAGACAGACTAAGCACTCCCTTAGATGACCTATGGTTCAAGACTGACTTCAGAAGTGTGGGTCCCAATGGCCTCACAGCAACCAATGACTTCTTGCATGAGGTCAAAACTGAATGGTAAGAAAGAGCCTGAGCAGAGCACCATGAGAGTTTGACACTTTTCTTGGCTGTGGGTCTTGTCACTTGGGAAGTGGCTTAGTTCAAGATCTTCACTATTGATGTCCTGTCAGATTGATTGAAAGAGAGAGAGAGTGTGTGAGTGTGTCTGTCTCTCTGTCTGTCTGTCTATGTGTATCTGTCTCTGTGCATGGTTGTATCTTTTGTGCCTGTGTATTTTATGCGTGCACCAGGTATGTCTTTTATTATGTTTGAGTATATGTGTTTTACCCTAATATATATAGTACAATATGACTTCAGATTTGAAACCATGCATTTGCTTACTGGCTGAAAGCATTTCATTATTTTTCAGTCCATATTTGATATACATAGATTCTTTTTTTTCGTGAATATAAATACTCCTCTGTCCTATTTAATCCTAATACATGTTATGTATCCAGGCCGCACTTCTGTCCGAGCTCTCCTCCCGAAGACAACGACACTGATGTAGAAATTGATGTGGAAACTGTGGGAGTTCCGGTTACCTTAACTCCGGATGTGAACCTCAATTCAGCCTCGTCCCCAGAGGAGCTGAACTTGGCGTCTGCGGTGCCGTCGTCCGTCTTCATCACTGCGGAGGTCATGGACGGGGATGCCATGGGCAATATAACGGAATTAGAAGTGTCAATACCTTCGGACTTAGACACGTTACTTAGTGGGGACTCCGGTGTGATAATCGGGGAGAATTTAGAAGTGGATCTTGTGACAGACAATAGTAGTCACGATGGGAAAAGTGGCAGTGGGACTAATGGTGGCTCCAGCAGCAGTAGTGGTGTGACTTACCATGATCTCGCAAGCAGTGAATGGGCATCAAATTTCAGTAGTACAAGTGACAGGCAACAGCAACATTCCGTAGACTTCACCACGCAACCAACATCCAAATTCATGACCCTGGACTCGACTAACACGCTTCCCTTGGCAGTATCGGGACTGCAACTTAGTACAAGTAATGTGACGGGTGACGAGATGCAGCCTTCGTCCTTAACCTCCTCCTCCTCCTTTCCAGCAGCAACCTCCTCTTCAGCATCATCATCTTCCACCTCCTCAGCATCCTCCTCCTCCACCTCTTCTTCCTTGCCGCCCTTGTCCTCTGCGGCAGCAACATCCTCCTCCGTCTCCTTATCTAATTCCTCAGCAACTAGTCTAAGTAACAGCTTACAGTGTGCCTCCTCTAGCAGTGGTGTGAGTGACAAGGTTGGCAGCGAGTGTTCAAACAGTGAAAGTAGCGGTGGCAATGGCCAAGCGATATCGTCACAGCAGCACCAAGACTCCTTGTCTGCGGACGCGTCGTGTGTACCCAGTGGACTTCATTTATCTAATAATAAAAATAATGGTAGCAATGTTATAAGTAGTTCAACTACAAATAATCTGGTGTCTCAAAAATTGTTCGCTTCGACAACTCGGACAAACGATAGCTTACCAAACAGTGACAGCAATAGTAGTGCAGCAGTGTTTACCAACGGGCCGAGTAACTCCTTGGATAGCTCTAAATGTGCTAAGCTGGACCATTACATGTTCCACGAAACTTGAACTTTGTCCTGAAAATTAACAAATGCCATGAAAAATTTTGTTTTCGATTTAATTCATGTCTTTAACTTATTTTTATACCGAATGCACAAGGAAATAATAAGATGTGTTGATTATTCCATGTCATCTGGTGTTTTATTCGAAATCCTCTTTTTTTGCCTGTGCAAGTTCGTAACAATTAGGCCAACTTCATTGCATTGGGTTCTCCAGCTGAGACAACCTTCAATGCGCCATCATTTCCAACACTCTCATGTCCTTGTTTCATTTGCTCAAAAAGTTCTAAAACTGTATAGAAGTTAAAAGTACAAATAAATGAATACAAGAAATTTTTTTGCATTTACATGATCCAGACAGTATTGTTGATAGATGAT
>BOPN01006441.1:7500-12500 GCA_017312705.2 Penaeus japonicus
GAAAGAGAGATGATATGGAAAAGAGACACAAGAGAAGAGATGAAGAGGGGGGAACGGGGAAGAAGGGGAGAATAAGAGAAAGAGGGGAGAAGTGAGAAGTGAAATCGAGATAAAGATGAAACGAAAGAGAACCACCCACACACACACACCCACAAACACACACACACAAAAAGAAGAAGAAGAAGAAAAAAAAACGAACGAAATAGCAAGAACAGAAGTAAGGAACCAGAACAAGGGGGGAGGAAGGACTGTGCCAGAGGGGAAAAGCCTTTCGGGGCCAAAGAGACGTCTCCCCAGATGCATGTGAGGGGAAACACGTCCTCGCCCTCGCTTCCTTCTCGTAGCCGCACGTGTTAGGAATCGGACAATGGGCGGGAGTGGGAGTGTGTGTCGTCTTGTGTGCGGTTCTGTGTAACTTTGTTCGTGTGGGGGAGGGGTAGGGGGGTAGGGTGGGGGGTCTGTGTGTGTGTTTGTGTGTGTTTGTGTGTGTGTGTGTGTGTGTGTGTCTGCGAGTGTGAGTGATTGAGAGATGAAGCTAGATAGATAGACAGAGAGAGAGAGAGTGAGAAAGAGAGAGAGAGAGAGAGAGAGAGAGAGAGAGAGAGAGAGAGAGAGAGAGAGAGAGAGAGAGAGAGAGAGAGAGAGAGAGAGAGAGAGAGAGAGAGAGAGAGAGAGAACGAGAAAGAGAAAGAGAAAGAGAGAGAGAGAGAGAGAGAGAGAGAGAGAGAGAGAGAGAGAGAGAGAGAGAGAGAGAGAGAGAGAGAGAGAGAGAGAGAGAGAGAGAGAAGGGAGAGAGAGAGAGAGAGAAAGAGAGAGAGAGAGAGAGAGAGAGAGAGAGAGAGAGAGAGAGAGAGAGAGAGAGAGATGTATAGAGAGAAAGAGAGAAAAGTTGCTGTGTGCGTTTGTTGTCTAGTGCGTGTGTATCATCTTGTGTTTGGGTCCCCTTGCGTGTACGTCGTCTAGTGTGTGTGTGTGTGTATGTGTGTGTGTGTGTGTGTGTGTGTGTGAACCCCGTGACTCCCCTTTTGTCAGCCTCGCATTGTAAGAAAAGGAGAAAATGGTGAAGAGAAAAAGGTTTTATGGTGTGAATAGGATCCTTATTTCGACAGTGATTAATGTTGTTTTATTTCTTTTGTGTTATTTCCATTCATGTACTAATTCGTTTGTTTGTTCTTTCAATTGTATATTCATTCATTGCTCTCTATCATGTTTTTATCTTTTCTGTAGAAATATGATGCTTGATCATTCACCCTATTTTTGGAATCTTCATTTACGATTCTGAAAGGTAGATGAAGTACATCAATCACTAACAACACTGACAATAATTAGACTCACCCCCTCCCCCTCTCCCCAAAAGACATTTAATTGCCCCGTAAACAATTAATATCACTCTACACATTTCTGCTTGATTGCCTTCTTTATAACCAAATTTAGAACGAATTCCCATAGGAGCCAATGCTCACGATTCCACTCAAAAGCTTTTTCTTTCGAAATATTCAGTGCCATTTTGAATGATGGGATTAAGAGCCAGGTAGTTAGGGTAGAAACAGGACCTTTTTTTTTTTTTTTTTTGGAAATTAAGGATATTTTTTCTACTTTTGGGAGTTTAGAGGAAAAGTTTTGATATTTGATTTTATTATTATTATTATTTTTTTTTTTTTTTTAAAGAAATAAATCCTTTTTCAAGAGGTTTTTAGATTATGTTTTTTATTTTATTTTCATTATTGGGATTTTAGAAGAAAGTATTTGATGTCATTTGCTATGAACGTCATTTGCGGTAGTTTTCAGATAAATATTTGATGGATGAATCAACACCATTGTTGTGTAAACGAGTTATTTTAAATGACATGCGACCTGAAATTTGAAAAAAAAAGGGATTTGTAGTGACATCCAAATATATTAGATTCACATACAAAAGACATTTCCCAAACTTATATCAGAAAAAGATATATCATTGTCATTACTTGATAGAAACTATGATAATCGTTTTATATATCAGTTAGGTATCCTCTTCCTTGTTTCTCGAAAGGAAAAGGAGGAGCAGAAGAAGGAGAAAAATAGAAGGATGATGAAGAGGAGGAGAATGAGAATGGAGAGGAGAAACGGGAGGAGGTGTGGAGGAGGGGAGACGAAAGAGAAGAGAAAGGGAAGGAGGAGGAGTAAGAGAATAAAGAGGAAGATGGAAAGAAAGAAGAGGGCGAGGAAAGGATGAGGAGGAAACAGAGGAACAAGTAGAGGAGAAGGTAAAAAAAAAAAAAAAATGAAAATAGGTAAGAAAACGACCAAGCAGAGGAGAAAGAGAAGAAGAATCAGAAAAAGGAAAGGAAATGAGGCGAAACAGAAGGAACAAGAAGAAAGAGAGATAAGTGGAGAAGGAGAAGGAGAAAAAGATGCGGTAGTGGAGGAAGAGTAGAAAGGGAAGAAGTTGGAACATGAAGAGGAGGAGGTGGAGAAGGAGGAGGAGGAGGAGGAAGAGAAGATGGAGGAGAAGAAGAAAGGAAAGAAGTAATAAGAAAATGGGAGAAGAAAAGGGAAATAAAAAGATAAGGAGGGGAAGTAAAGGAAAAAAGGATAAAAAGGAAGACGAAGAAGGAGATGAAAATGACGATGAGTAAAAAAAAGAAGCAATAATGGGCAAGGCAAAGTAGAAAGAGAAAGAGAAAGAAAAAAGAATGAAAAGGAGGAGGAGGAGGAAGAGAAGGACTCTCCCAACGACCCTTATCTCATCGGATATTATCCTCCCTTTAAAGTCTACGCGTAATCGACGCCCTCTTTAAGTATATTTCGAACACCTTTTTCGATTCGGTTCCCTTGTCAAGCCGTGTGCTGCAGCTTGCTTTATGAGGCTGTTTATTGTCATTAGGGCTCTCGTTACTTGTCGTTTAAGTGTCACTTTCGACCTTCTCGGCATATCTAGTGTGAGTTCGGCCAAACTTTTTTGGGGTCACTAAAACTTTGATCATTAAAGTAAAAGTAAAGTAAAGTAAAAGACGACAGTGCCTTTAACACTCGGACAAGTCACTGTGCGACCTGAGGCAGGCACTCGTACACACGTCACGGGCGGGGTTGCCTTTTGGTCGCTCGGGTTTGTTTATATTTGGGCAGAAAGGGAAAGCGGAGGAGGGAGGGGGAGGGAGGAGGAGGGAGGAGGAGGGAGGAGGAGGGAGGGGGAGGGAGGAGGAGGGAGGAGGAATGGAGAGGGGAGGGTGGCGGAGAGGAAGGAGAGAAGGGAGGAAGAGGAGAGGGGAGGAAGCGATGAGAAAGGGAGGAGGGAGGCGGAGGGAGGAGGAGGGAGGAGGAAGACGGAGGAAGGGAGAGGGGAGGGTGGCGAAGAGGAAGGAGAGAAGGGGGGAAGAGGAGAGGGGAGGAAGCGGTGAGAAAGGGAGGAGGGAGAATGGTGTAAATGGGATGGAAGGAAGTGGTAGAGAAAGAGAGGAGATTCGAAAGGGGAGAGTGAAGACGAATGGAAGGAGAAGATGAAAGAGGGACAATAATGGAGAAAGGTAGAAAGAGGAAAGGAAGAGACACGAAGGGAGGCAAGGGGAAGGGGAAGAGGGGAGAAGGAGGGAAGGAAGTAATGAGGAAGGGAAGGGAGGAAAAAAATAGAAAGTATAGAGGAGGGGGAAGGGGGGGGGGGGCAGAGGACGCAGAAAGAGAGGTAAGGGGAGGGGAGAAGTGCAGAGAAGGGGGAATAGGAGTATCGGCAGAAAATGTCGACATTCGCCTGCACGGAGCAAATACCATAAGCTGTTTCCAAACCGGTTCGACTGGGTGCCCAGAAATGAAACTAAAAAAAAAAAAAAAAAAAAAATGAAAAGAAAAGAAAAGAAAGAAAGAAAAAATATTTGTGACGCGTACCTGCGATTTTTTTTTTTTTCTCTCTTTTTTTCCCCCCTTTTTCTTCTTTCACGCGCCGATATCAAGGAGGAAATCAGCAATAACTTTTCAGGAAACGTATGGCAATGATCCGGTTTAACACGGGCGGAAAAAGTCATTACAGAACTTTCTTTGTTATCCATTCCAGTCGATTGTGAGGGAGGAAGGGAAAAGAATCCTGGGCGAGGTTTTGGGTGGGACGATGGGGCGGGCGTGAGGGGAATGGTGGGCGGAGGAGGAGGCGAGGGTGAGGAAGGGAGGGAGGGAAGGGAAGAGAGGGGGAGGGGTGGATGGGGGAGGGGAGGGGAAGGATGGGAGGGGAGGGGAAGAGGGGCGTAGGGAGAAGAGGGAGGAATCAAGAGGGATGCAAGGGGCAAGGGTGCGGATTAGAGGGAAGGTAGGGAGATGGGGGGGGGGGGACGTGAGGGGAAGGGCGGCGAGAAACGGGGTGGGTGAGAAGGTGAATAAAGTGAGGGGAAGGGTAGTAAGAAGGGAAGATGGGGAAATAATGAGTAGAGGGGAGTGAGTGTGGGGGGTAGGGGTAGGGGAAGGCTGGGAAGAAAGGGGGTGTGAGGGGAAGGGGAGAAAAGAGAAGGACGCAGAGGAAAGTGAGGAAAAGGGAGGGGAGAAAAGAGAAGAGTGAGGGGGATTGGGAAGTAAGAGGGAGGAAAAAAGGTGAGGAGAGGTGGGAAGAGAGGGGACAGGAGAGAAAGAGGATGCGGGAAAAATGTGGGGAAAATAGGAGAGATAGATGGAAGGAGAGGGGCAGAGGGAAGAGAAATAGGTAGGAGAGGGAGTGCAGAGTACCTGATTACCTGTGCCGTTTGATGACGACTTGGAAACACACACACACACACACACACACACACACACACACACACACTTAGGCAATGTGTATCTATGTGCATATCGCAAGTGTTTTTATTCTTGCAGAAACAGTTTATTCTCCTATCAAGGCACTGTTAGCAGCTTAGTTATTCTAACAGAGCAGTGTAATTTCTGTGATGGTGGTTGTCATCTTGTCATCAGGAGTCAAGATGTTATCATCGTATCTATTCGTTAATAAGTGTGTGTGTGTGTGTGTGTGTGTGTGTGTATGTGTGTGTGTGTGTATGTGTGTATGT
>BOPN01006441.1:22500-32500 GCA_017312705.2 Penaeus japonicus
TGATGAAAACTACTGATAAGGATGAAAATGATAATAGTGAGGATGATAATGAAATTGGTGATAAAGCTATGATATAGCAATATCATTGTTGATAATAAACAATATATTAACAATGAAAAAAGTATAATGATAATGGCCATAATGAAAATGATAAGGATGATAAAAAGGATGATAGTAGAAATAACAATATTTATAATACTGATAGTGATAATGATGTTAATAACAAGGATAACATAATAACAGTAAATATAAAGATTATAATGATGATGTTAATGATGATGATAAGAGTAATATTATTGAAAATGATGATGATAATGATGGTAATACTATCAAGAACAGTAATAATGATAAAGAAGGTATACAAAATAAGAACAATATTGATCATAATAAAAATGATAATAATGATCGTAACTATCAAAATAATGATGTAAACATTGATAATGATAGTAATAATAATTCATGATGATGATGATATGATAAAAAGGGATATTGATGACGGTAATGATGATAATGATAACTATAGGGATAATGATAATAATGATGATGATAATGATAGTAATAATAATAATAATAATAGTAATAATAATAATAATGATATTAATATTAATAATGATAATAATAATAATAATAATAATAATAATAATAATAATAATAATAATAAAAATAATAGAGATGCTTTCAACAATGATAATAGAAATAATGATACAGACAATAATAACGATAACGATAATAACAAAAAACAGTAATACCAATAACAACACCACCACCAAAACAACAAGAAACAACAACAACAACAGTAAGCATGGGCGGCGCAAACCCCCGCACGCCGCCCGCCCTCTCAGCTCCGACTCAAACCCAGTCAGATCGCACGCTAATCCCCCGGGGTTTGAGGCTGGCAATATCATGGCCGGAGGAAGCGGCAGCGGCATTAGACAGACTAATGGCCGAATCTAGATCTATTTAATATTCATTGGTGAATGTAGGTATATCAGCTGCTGACCTTATTTCATGCGCCGTCATTTGCTGGGTCATATAGCTATACCCGTCTTGCTGTGGTGGTAGAGGGTGTTGGAGGGGGTGGGGGGTAGGGTTGGGGTGGTGGGGGGGTTGTGGAAGGGGTAGGGGTGGGGAGTGGGGGGAAGGGGGTGGATGTGCAGGCTTGCATGGGGGAATTGACTGAAGTGGGTGGATGACTGGATGGATGGATGGATGAGGATGTTGCATGTAAGTGAGATAAGGGTAGTTTTGTGTTGCTTATAGCGATCTTTCACTTTTTCTCCATGTCTTTCTTTATGATTCTCCCCTTTCTCTCATACATACACACTCATTCTCTCTTTTTCACACATACGTACATACGCTACCACCCCCCCCACCCCCCACCCCCTCCCTTCCTCTGTCTCTATCCCTCCTTCTCTTTTTCTCCTTATCTCTCTCTCTCTGTCTTTCGCCCAAAACCCCTCCCACTTCCCGGCTACTTTTCAAACCGACCGTTTTTCCATTATAAAAACGAATCAATCACGGGCCGCTTGTGTCAAGGCTCGTGTTATCCGGGGGCCAAAATTGGACGATGATTAGGCCTCCTCAATTAATCACTCGGGCTTGATATAAACCCTCGAGCCGAAGAGGGAAGGGAAGGGGGGAGGGAAAAGAGGTAAGGGAGGGGGGAGGGGAAGGGGGAGAGGGAGGGAGAGGGGGAGGGGAGGGAAAGGAGGTAAGGGAGGGGGGGAAGGGAGGGGAGGGAAGGGAAGGGAGGTAAGGGAGGGGGGAGGGGGAGGGGAGGTAAGGGAGGGGGAAGGGAGAGGGGGAAGGGAGGGAAGGGAGGGAAAGGAGGGGGGAGGGGAGGGAAGGGAGGGAAGGGAGGTAAGGGAGGGGATGGAAGGGAGGGGGGAGGGAGGGGGGGAGGCAGTGGGGAACTGAAGATGAATCGGATGTAACGTCTCTTTTTTTCTTCTTCTTCTCCTTCTTCTTTTTGGTGCAATCATCATGGTGTCATCATTAGTAGTAGTCATTCTCATTATTATCATTATCATTGTCATTATCATTATAATCTTTTTTATTATCATTATCATCCTTATCATAATTATGATTATCATTATTATGAGCATCATTATCATTATCTTGATTATTATCATTATCAATGTCATTCTCATAATCATCATTATCATTATCCTCATTACTATGATTATCATCATCATTATTACTATTATTATTATCAACAACATTATCATTTTCCTCATCACGATGGTAGTGATAACAACAAAAGCAATGATGATGATAATGAAAATAGTAATAAAGAAACAATAATGATGATGATGATAATAATTGTTGTCATGAAAATAATGATGATAATAGCAATATTAATAATGATAACAATCATGATCATTATAATAACAACAGTGGTAATGAGTAATGATAATAATCATGATAGTGATAACGACGATAATAATGACATTGAAAATGGTAATGAGGATAATGATGATAAAAGCAATAACAATAACATAATAGCCGATGATGATAATGATAATGAATGATGATGATCATCATATCATGATAACAAATCTTAATAAATGATAATGATGATAAGAGGAGCGATGGTGAAAGTGATAATATCAATAATAATAAACAGTGATAGAGATCTAAGTGCCCTGTGTGAATTTGTTTGTTTGGCGGTCACTGTTGTGGCACCAAGGAGGGTAAGGACCAAGCTCAGATCGAGTCAACACTCGTTGGCACTCTCTCTCACGAGTGCATATATGCCCGGCGAAGCATCAGCTCTGAAAATCTGGCTTATCCTTATCCATTGTGTATCAGGCTAAGAACACACTCTGATCTGATTTCAAGTATCTATCATACAAAAGATTCACACGATGGTTGATCACAATAAGGGTTATGATATTAATGACAAATTGACTAAGAGCATTCAGAGAGCATTGGACTTGATTAGACTTAATCTACCTTCATGTCTCTACTGGATCCTCAAGGACCGAAAAAAAAGTTTATAAATCAATTAAGAGTGAAGTGGATGTTTATGTCCACCGCCCATTTTTAGCTCTCCATCAAAAGGTCAGCGATACATGACACATATTTTATATCCCATAACTGAGTCACAGTGTCACATGACTGTCCCAACCTCAGTCGGTATCGTGGTCACCAACCCTTAAGAAATCTATTTAATATACTTATAGATTGTTCTCTAAATACTCTATCTAATCTTTTCATCTACCAATAAAGCACAAGGGTACGTTTATCAGCTTCCGTAATCCCCCCAAACCTATCCAATTTCTTTGCCTCATTCTACACTCATCTACCTCTAATGATAGCATTATCAATAATGGCGATGGGAAGATGATAATGATGATAAATATCAAAACAAATTGCTGATGATAATGCAACCAATAGAAAATAAGTTTCCGCAATATTTTCAGGACTTTTGGTATATTTCCAAGCACTGGGGACTTGAACATGATTTTGATTTGGCGAAGGTAACAAATATTACTAATGGAACACTGATATCATTTTAAAGAGCCGTAACAAAGTGAAATAGTGATCCCGAAGAAACACTTCAAAACACTAGTACACTATTCTTGCCCAAATACACTCTAACCTTATTAACAAGTTAAAGGGACAAGTATATATGACCCTTGATACAAAGTTTTTTTTTTTTTTTTTTTTTTTTTTTTGTTATACTTTAGTCGAGGGCCTAATTACCATTACTCTTAGCGAGCGCGGGGGAATAGGAAGGAAAAAGGGTCTGTGAAAGGGGGTTCTGTCCATTAAAGGAAGTTAAGGGAAGGAGTGGGAATAGAGGAAGGAATTGTCAGAGTGCGGCTCGGCCACAACGGAAGGTCAGGTGGTCAGTGGGTTAACGCGAGTACCAGGCATACGTAAGGTTCTCCAGTACTGGAGTCTCGAACCTATAAGAGACAAAATTAATGTTATATTTTATGCCCTAAAGGGGGGGGAGGGGGTTACAACTACTACTCAGCATCGTCAATGGTTCAGTGATAATTAACTCTAATGTTCGTAAGTAGCACCTTTGTTTATTGTCAATTAAGCGTAAATTGCTATGTGAGATACAGGTGTGTAGCAGATTTCGTGTACAATGGGGACTCTTTAAGTTCTTCGAAATAGTTTGACTAACTTAAAGCTGAAATGAATCTCAGCTTGAATCTATATGTAAAGTTTAAATGAAAATAGAGAGAAAGAACGAGTATGTGTGTGTGTGTGTGTGTGTGTATGTGTGTGTTTGTGCGTGCGTGCGTGTGTGTGTGTGTGTGTGTGTGTGTGTGTGTGTGTGTGTGTGAAATAGGTATCAATAACAAACACTCCTCCTTCCCCAAAAACAAACAAACAAACAAACAACCCACAATCAATCCCTCCCCCATTACCCTCCTCCCTCCCTCCCCTCCTCCCAGCAACGGCAAAACCGCCGCACCGATTCCCGACGACAGCTTTATGGCACCATTCTGAAGTGACGGGAAATCAACAAGGTTTTCCAGAAGAGTGTTAATGTGACGCCGGCGAGGTTGTGTCCCTCTCACGGTGCCTGGCCGATGGAGAGGGCCCTTAACGAGAGCTGATGTGTACCTCAGCGACACCCTGAAGGAGGCGAGGGAGGAGAAGTGTGACGGGAAGGGCGATTCCGGGAGATGGATGGACGTTCGGAGGGAATGAATTGGTGTTGCGTTGAGAGATCCGGGGCGGAGGAGGGAGAGGGGGAGGGAGGGAGGGGGGCGTGAGGGAGAGGGAGAGGGGGAAAGAAGAGGATGGTGAGAGGAAGAGGAGGATGGCTGGAGTGAAGGGAGGAGGGAAAGAGGGGTTGACAAAGGGAGAAGGAGGAAGTTGAAGAGGAGAGGAGGGGTTCAGGGTGGGGGAGGGGGATGGTGAGAGGCAGAGGAGGAAGGCTGGAGTGTTGGAAGGGAAGAGGGAGGAGGACGGAGGAAGGTGGAGATGGATGGAGAGATGGGAGGAGGGAAAGAGGGGTTGAGAAAGGGAGAAGGAGGGAAGGAAGTTGAAGAGGAGAGGAGGGGGATGGAGGGGATCAGAGGGGGGAAAGGGGGGTGAATGGGGTTGAAGGATGAGATGGTTTCAAGAATGAAAGGGGGAAGGGGTGTCGCGGAGTGGTCGTTAGGCTGGGAGGAGGAGAGGAGGAAAGGAGGAGGAGGAGGAGGGTAAGAAACGGTCAAACGATAATGAAATTTAAAGTTACGGTTTCCTTTAACGACAACGAACATAACACTACTACCGAAATTAGATCACCGCCAACAATAATCATTATCCAACTACTAACAACGACAACAATCAATAACCATGAAACCCACGACAACAAACACAAATAGAAAAAAAACACAACAAAAAAACTCGGACCAGAGATCCTTCATATATCAAAACAACTGCATGATTTCGCTCTATTAAAACAGCAAAGTCTCCCCTCCTCCTGCAGTTCAAACCGTCAGGGGATTTAACCAGTTTTACGACTTACGAATTTATAATCTCACCCCAAGAGCAAACCAAACGGCTTATTTCCCCTACGGTGTTAAAGGTTTACACACACAGCTGATGTACACGGTCTTTTGCCACCTGTGAGGGTTTTCCTTTTATTTTTGATGTCATTATTATTATTATGACTTTATACGGTGTTGCTGTTGCTCGTATTATCATTATTGTTGTCATAGTTATTGGTGTTGTTATTAATATATTATTTCTTTATTATCATTGTTATTACTATCCATATTGTTATTATCATGATTATCTTGTTTGTTATGGTGTTGTTGCTATTATTACTATAATCATTGTTATCGTGACTGATTTCATTACTGTTATCATTATCATCATCGTCACTATCATTATAAATATTATTATCATATCATCATTATCATTATCATAATCATTACCATTATCATTATCATAATCATTACCGTTATCATTATCATCATCATTATCGTCATCACCATCACCAACCTCATCACCATTATCGTTAACGTTAATATTATTATTATCATGAAAAAAAGATACATATATTATCATCATTATTATCACTATCATCACTACTATTATCATTATCATTGTTATCATTATAGTCCTTCTTACTATCATTATCGCTACTATTAACAATATTAAAATTACCATTGATATTATTATCATCATCATTATTATCATTAACATTGTCACTATTGATGGTGATTAGCGAATTGTCATTATGATTTGTTAATATTACTGTTGTTATTATCATTGTATTTTTCATGATTTCCTTTATCATTAATTAATCAAATCGAGATGGCATTTAGAGAAGCACATAAGGCATGCTTGCCGATGTCTCATGCAGTGAAGTAACTCTCTAACTTTGCTCTGCTTTGCTCGCTGACCTTTGAGGCTGAGGTCACACTTCTAAGTTGAAGTTCGAGGGATAGCACGGAGAGAGAGAGAGTGATGCTTCAGCGTATATGCCTTTCATCCCTGAACAGCTGGATAGACACTTGTAATTGCTATTGAATTAATTGAATTTCCAGGACGTAATACTTATCTGATAAGACTTTTTTTGTTTGTTTAATATTTGTCTGGAATTTGTTTTGATAAATTTGTTTATCATAGTGCATATGTTTGAACGGGTCTACAAAGAAAGGTTTGATGAATTGATATTTGACAATTAATAAAAGGAAGAAGGAGAAGAATAGAAACAAAATCTAAATCTTACTGATTGACGCTTTTCTGATTCTGATGTTATAAAGCAAGAGTGCGGAACCCACCCACATGTGTGTATATGTGTGAGTGTGTGAATATACATACAAACATATAGATACATACATATGGATATATGTGTGTGTGTGTATATATATATATNAGGGGAGGGAAAGGAGGTAAGGGAGGGGGGAGGGGATGGAAAGGAGGGGGGGAGGGAGGTAAGGGAGGGAAAGGAGGGAAGGGAGGGAAGGGAGGGGGGAGGGGAGGGAAAAGAGGTAAGGGAGGGGGGAGGGAAGGGAAAGGAGGGGGAGAAGGGAGAGGGGAGGGGGAGGGGAGGGAGGGGGGAAGGGAGGGGGAGGAGGCAGTGGGGAACTGAAGATGAATCGGATGTAACGTCTCTTTTTTTTTTCTTCTTCTTCTTCTTCTCCTTCTTCTTTTTGGTGCAATCATCATGGTGTCATCATTAGTAGTAGTCATTCTCATTATTATCATTATCCTTGTCATTACCATTATAATTTTTTTATTATCATTATCATCCTTATTATTATTATGATTATCATTATTATGATTATCATTATTATGAGCATCATTATCATTATTTTCATTATTATGATTATCATCATCATTATTACTATTATTATTATCAACAACATTATCATTTTCCTCATCACGATGGTGGTGATAACTACAACAGCAATGATGATAATGAAAATAGTAATAAAGAAACAATAATGATGATGATGATGATAATTGTTGTCATGAAAATGGTGATAATAGCAATATGAATAATGATAACAAGTAATGAGTAATGATAATAATCATGATAGTGATAACGACGATAATAATGACATTGAAAATGGTAATGAGGATCTTGATGATAAAAGCAATAACATAATAGCCGATGATGATAATGAAGATGAATAATGATGATCATCATATCATGATAACAAAATAACGTTGATAAAAACTATCTTACTAAATGACAATGATGATAAGAAGAGCAATGGTGAAAATTATAATATCAATAATAATAAAGAGTGATAGAGATCTAAGTGCCCTGTGTGAATTTGTTTGTTTGGCGGTCACTGCTGTGGCACCAAGGCGGGTAAGGACCAAGCTCAGATCGAGTCAACACTCATTGGCACTCTCTCTCACGAGTGCATATATGCCCGGCGAAGCATCAGCTCTGTAAATCTGGCTTATCCTTATCCATTTTGTATCAGGATAAGAACACACTCTGATCTGATTTCAAGTATCTATCAAACAAAAGATTCACATGATGGTTAATCACAATAAGGGTTATGATATTAATGACAAATTGACTAAGAGCATTCAGAGAGCATTGGACTTAATTAGACCTAATCTACCTTCATGTCTCTACTGGATCCTCAAGGACCGAAAAAAAAGTTTATAAATCAAGTAAGAGTGAAGTGGATGTTTATGTCCACCGCCCATTTTTAGCTCTCCATCAAAAGGTCAGCGATACATGACACATATTTTATATCCCATAACTGAGTCACAGTGTCACATGACTGTCCCAACCTCAATCGCGCCTCGATATCGTGGTCACCAGCCCTTAAGAAATCTATTTAATATACTTATAGATTGTTCTCTAAATACTCTATCTAATCTTTTCATCTACCAATGAAGCACAAGCGCACGTTTATCAGCCTCCGTAATCCCCGCAAACCTATCCAATTTCTTTGCCTCGTTCTACACTCATCTACCTCTAATGATAGCATTATCAATAATGGCGATGGGAAGATAATAATGAAGATAAAGATCAAAACAAATTGCTGATGATAATGCAACCAATAGAAAATAAGTTTCCGCAATATTTTCAGGGCTTATGGTATATTTCCAAGCACTGGGGACTTGAACATGATTTTGATTTGGCGAAGGTAACAAATATTACTAATGGAACACTGATATCATTTTAAAGAGCCGTCACAAAATGAAATAGTGATCCCGAAGAAACACTTCAAAACACTAGTGCACTATTCTTGCCCAAATACACCCTAACCTTATTAGCAAGTTAAAGGGACAAGTATACATGACCCTTGGATACAAGTTTTTTTTTTTTTTTTTTTTTTTATACTTTAGTCGAGGGCCTAATTACCATTACTCTTAGCGAGCGCGGGGGAATAGGAAGGGAAAAGGGGTCTGTGAAAAGGGGGGGGGGTTCTGTCCATTAAAGGAAGTTAAGGGAAGGAGTGGGAATAGGAGGAAGGGAATTGTCAGAGTGCGGCTCGGCCACAACGGAAGGTCAGGTGGTCAGTGGGTTAACGCGAGTACCAGGCATACGTAAGGTTCTCCAGTGCCGGTGTCTCGAACCTATAAGAGGCAAAATTAATGTTATATTATATGCCCTAAAGGGGAGGGTGGGGGGTACAATTACTACTCAGCATCGTCAATGGTTCAGTGATAATTAACTCTAATGTTCGTAAGTAGCACCTTTGTTTATTGTCAATTAAGCGTAAATTGCTATGTGAGATACAGGTGTGTAGCAGATTTCGTGTACAATGGGGACTCTTTAAGTTCTTCGAAATAGTTTGACTAACTTAAAGCTGAAATGAATCTCAGCTTGAATCTATATGTAAAGTTTAAATGAAAATAGAGAGAAAGAACGAGTATGTGTGTGTGTGTGTGTGTGTGTATGTGTGTGTTTGTGCGTGCGTGCGTGTGTGTGTGTGTGTGTGTGTGTGTGTGTGTGTGTGTGTGTGAAATAGGTATCAATAACAAACACTCCTCCTTCCCCAAAAACAAACAAACAAACAAACAACCCACAATCAATCCCTCCCCCATTACCCTCCTCCCTCCCTCCCCTCCTCCCAGCAACGGCAAAACCGCCGCACCGATTCCCGACGACAGCTTTATGGCACCATTCTGAAGTGACGGGAAATCAACAAGGTTTTCCAGAAGAGTGTTAATGTGACGCCGGCGAGGTTGTGTCCCTCTCACGGTGCCTGGCCGATGGAGAGGGCCCTTAACGAGAGCTGATGTGTACCTCAGCGACACCCTGAAGGAGGCGAGGGAGGAGAAGTGTGACGGGAAGGGCGATTCCGGGAGATGGATGGACGTTCGGAGGGAATGAATTGGTGTTGCGTTGAGAGATCGGGGGCGGAGGAGGGGGAGAGGGGGAGGGAGGAGGGCGTGAGGGAGAGGGGGAAAGAGGAGGATGGTGAGAGGAAGAGGAGGATGGCTGGAGTGAAGGGAGGAGGGAAAGAGGGGTTGAGAAAGGGAGAAGGAAGGAAGTTGAAGAGGAGAGGAAGGGTTCAGGGAGGGGAAGGGGGATGGTGAGAGGAGGAGGAGGAAGGCT